>JAODAL010043669.1:0-33629 GCA_025379985.1 Phyllomedusa bahiana
GGTCTAGGGAGAGTAGCCAGCAGATATGTTCTGATCCTGTTGGTCCCAGTGAGATGTTTGCCTATATTAATGGAAACTCTGCAAGTGTGTGGCCTGAGAGGGAAACGGCAAACTCCGAATGTGATTGCTCTGCTGCTGTGTATGAGGAGACTGGGATTAAAAGTGGAAATGTGCCGCTTATTAGCCATGGTGGAAAAACCTGTGTAAAGAAAACGTGTGCTGAGGCAGATCTTGTGTGCAGCCCTGGTCAGTGTATTACAGAGAAGTGGATCTGTGATAGAAATACAGATTGTGACACTGCAGGGAATGAAGAGGATGGTTGGGCTGGGACCTGTAGTGTACCTGAGGTCACATGCCCCAATGGTGGCTATATTTCCAGTAGCGTTTGCTGCAATGGTCACAAAGACTACAGTGACAGTGGTAATGGGAAGAGTGAACTGCTAGACACCACAGAGATGGGTGTATGCTTAACCCCTAGTGAAGGGCAGGTGAGCGTGTCTGAATCCCTAGGTGGTAAAGAGGTGCATGGTTCTGAGGCAGCTGATAAATTCTACCCAGAGGTTATGGAGGACAGTAGTAACAGTATCACAGAGGTAGTATGTTCTGTGGTTTGTGGTGACCTACAGGTGGGTGCCATTTGCAGCCAGATATCCGTCTCAGAGCAAAGGTATGTTTAAACGTGCACTATGACGCTTGCCTAAATGTTGTAACACAACCGCAACCTTGTGGTGTCTAAGTGGGATTGATCAGCAAGGGAAGGCATGAGTCATGGACGCATGCTATGACAAACGATTGAGATGTCCCATTCATAAATGTGTCTAGCATTGACTCCAGCGCACAATGTGAATCTGATGGTGAGCAAGGCACCAGAGTGTCCCTGAGAGAGGTTGAGATTTCTCCCTTACAGGCAGTTACAGGGGATGTGAAGGGAACATCACCACACATTGCGGCAGAGAGTCTGTTGCTAGACAGAGACGGTAAGCAGAGGTGTGAACAGGGGAGAGTGTCCTCTGGCACTAATGAAATGGCAGGTAATATTGTCATTGTTGAGGGTGCCAGCAGTAGCTCTGTGAAGGTCAGCATGCAGGCTGAAGATGGTGACTTCAATGTTCCAGAACAGGTATGCATGGTGCCACCTATGGAAAGTGGCTATGACTTCATTTTTGCCCATTGTAGGCTGAGTGCATGGGATGAGCTGTATGTAAGCGATGTTGTCTCTGCCCCTGAAAAGGTAGACGAAGACAGTGGCCCTGTGTAGGAGCTTTAACACCGGATGAAGGGTTGTGCAGGGTGATCAAGACCAGGCGTTGTCAGATGTTGTCAGTCAACAACATTAGGTTGCTGATGCTCAGGTGTAGTACCGTTGATGTCCAGCCATTATGGGGTGGCTTTCCCAGAACAGCTGCAGATGGGTGGGTGGCTGTTCACACATTGCAGGTCCACGTGGTTCAGCCCAGGTATTGGGTAGGTCTCTGGAGACCTATTAAAGACCTAATACTCCAGGTGATCAGGGGGCATGGTTGCTACTTGGTAGTTTGGAGCAGCAGAGCTGAGGAGAGGCTCTGGCCCCTAAGAGGCTTGAGGAAAGCCTGTCGAGTGTACTGGACTGGGAGTACGTGTTTTAGTGGGACTGGGTGTTAGATCCAGACCACGGTAGTGAGGGTCTTTTGAGGTATAGTTAGTGGCTAGACTGCTGAGGATTTATGTTTATGGTTTTGTTTACCTGACTACTGTACCTGTGCCCTGTGCTCGGTGAAATAAAGCTGGCTGAGGCCAGTTTAAAACTATTTCCTTGATGTCAATTTCTGCCATTCTGCTTACCAAAGCGGTGATCCACAGAGCTAAAGACCCCCTGAGACTGTCCAAGATGGCAGCTGGACGAGTGTGAGTCTCACAATATATATGTATATATATATATATATATATATACACACATACACACATAATCACGCCTCACTGGACCGTCCTGGGGGTACTTTAGCTCTCAGATTGCCGCCTTGGTGAACGGAATGGCAGTTGGACACAGGGCTCTCTTTAAATCTGGCCTCCAGCATGGGACAAACCTACAGCAGAAATTCAAACAAATATACAGAATAAACCCTCGGCCGTCCAGCTACCCACTACACATAATAATCGTCCCTGTCTATCCATGGCCACAGTCTATCACGAGCACCACAAAGTACTTTTACCAAGTCTCCTGCTGGGTTTCGAGTTCTCTTAAGCCTCTTGGGGCCAGTGCCTCTCTCCAGCTCCACTGTCACTCCAAACTGCAGCTATCAGACCACACTCCTGATCACCTGCAGTACCAGGCTTTTTATAAGCCTCCAGGGACTTGCACAAAGTCCTTGCAACACTTCAGACACTACTTGTGCCCCAGTTACTTTTGGGCTTACTCTTGCACCAATTCTACTGTTCTACACATGCCCATTGCATCCTCCACCATATTTAAAGCCTCACTTGCGTTCAGACACCATCTTGAACCGTCCTGGGGGTACTTTAGCTCTCAGATTGCCCCTTTGGTGAACCGAAAGGCAGTCGGACACAGGGTTCTCTTTAAATCTGGCATTAGCCAGCTTTATTCTCCAACACGGGATAAACGTACAGCAGAGAATCAAACAAAATGTACAAAATAAACCCTCGGCTGTCTAGCCACTCACTACATATAATGATCGTCCCTGTCTATCCGTGGCCACGGCCAATCACTGAGCACTTTTAAAGTACTTTTACCAAGTCTCCTGCTGGGTTCTGGCTTCTCTTAAGCTTCTGGGGGCCAGAGCCTCTCTCTAGCATCACTGTCGCTCCAAACTGCAGCCAGCAGACCACATTCCTGATCACCTGCAGTACCAGGCTTTTTATAGGCCTCAAAGGACCTGCACAAAGCCTGTCTTGGAACATGGGAAGTAACCACCCACCCAACACGTTGTCTACTCCCGGTAAGAGCCAACCCAGAAATAACTATAGATGGCTGCCAACCACATACTGTGGCCAACAGCATATATGGATGGCTTCTACCTCACCAAAGCCAGGTACCTTTGGTGAAGTGTTGCTTTTAGATCTCGTGTATTACTCCACCTAGCGGCAGAAACATGAAACATCACTCTATATTTAGCCACTATATCTATATAGTGGGTAAATCTCTTGTCTTACAGATTTACTCATAAAGATACATTTTCATGATTTTTTTTTTAATAGTTTTACATAAAGTCTCATGATAGAACTTACAAGAGAAAACTATTTATGCAGAACTATTACAACTATTACAAGGATTCTGTTGTCAGAAGAATTATAGGTTTTGGTAGTTTATACTCTTAAGTAAGTATTTACTGCACACTGAACCATTGTTCTTACCAGGAGTTTTGTCTGTAAACTTATGGATGATTTATAAATTAAAGTACAGTCACAACAGGGTTATTTGGACAAAAAAGTAGACTGTGCACTATACTGTCTAGAATTTTCATTGGTCTACTTTATACTTTCAAGGCAGACAATGCATGCCAAAACAAGTTTGTTTCTACTTTGTTACACCATTTACTACTCCCTAAAGTATGTAAAATACACCCATAACTCAACAAGAAAAATGAAAGTGGAACACAAAAACATCCAATCACATGGTATGGCAAAGGCATGTATTTGCCCTCCCCCATCACATGATCACAGGTTGCTCCCAGAACTATCACTTTTCTGATTGTATTACAGTATAATAGGAGACCCATTGTATGCTAGTCTGCAATATATTAGCATTGAAAATTTGAAAATTAGTGTTCAAGTGATTGCGACCCCTAGTGATCAAGCACTCTGGAGGGACAAGTAATAAAAAAATAAAATAAAATAAATAACTGTTCAAAACACCAGCATTTTTCTGTTTTATGATACAAAACAATAAAATAGGTAAACATAATTGATATTGCTGCATCTGTAAATGTCTGATCTATTAAAATAGAACAGAATTTATCCTGCACAGTCAACATCATTAGCCACTTCCTGACCCCTTCATTTTTCTTTCCTTACTGCCTTACAAAGGCCATAACTTTTTTGTTGTTTCATCTACATAGACATATGAGGACTTCTTTTTGTGGGATTAGATGTACTTTTTAACCGACCATATCACAGAATATACTGGGAACCCCCAATAAAAATCTAAGTAGGGTGAAATGTGAAAAAAAGCTATATAAATTGTGTGCTATCTGTATTTGTTATTCAGGGTTTTTATTATGTTTTAGTACTGTTAAAAATACAAAAACATTCTCTATTTCTTAAATTTGCACTGCAGCGCCATTTTTTGCGACCAATGACGTTTTTACTTTTCTATCTATGGCTGTGAAAGAGGGAGCATGTTTTGTGGGCTAAAGTGTAGTTTATAATGGGACCATATTGGGATAGATGCGACTTTTTGATCACTTTTTGTTATAAATTTTTGTGTGCGTGAAATGATCAAAAAGTCACAATTTTGGCGTTTGGATTTATTATTTTTTTCTACGGTGTTCAGCGTATGGGATAAATGATGTTATATTTTAATAGCTGTCTTTTATAGATGTGGTGATAACAATTATGTATAACATTTTTAAAAAAATGTTATTTGTAAAATGCCTAAAGGGGGGTGATTTGAACTTTTAATATTTTTTATTAATTTTTATACACTTTTACAACTATTTTTTTACATATGCAAGCAGTCTCCCTTGTGTACTTGACCTCTAGGGACTTGATCATTTGTACACCCTTCTGCATTATGTATATAATATAATTAACATAGATGGCAGTTGTAAATAATAGTAAAAAATATTGATTTGGTGTCAACAAAATTGTACTGGGAGGCAGGCACCTATAAAATCCCTATAGACTTCTTTAGGAGTCATTTGACTCCTGCAGGAGCTGCAGTGTCCACAGGAGTTATACTAGCCCTTCCATTTATTCTTGCTGGGCTGACTACTGGGAATCGCAAGGAGGGGGTCAAAATGATTCACCAGGGCTAATAATCATCAATATGGATCCTGTGAGCTGAATGTCATACCGGACAGACGTGGCGCCGGACAATGGACTGGCAGACATGGCACTGGACACTGAACAAGCAGACATGGCATTGGACACTGGACAGGCAGACGTGGCGCTAGAGACTGGAGGATTGTCGGCAGCCGTGACACTGGAGACCGGAGGATTGTTGGCAGACATGGCACTGGAGACTGGAGGATCGTCAGCAGATGTGAAACTGGGTCCCCGACAGGCAGACGTGACACTGGGCTCCCGACAGACAGACGTGGTGCTGGTGGCAGCAGGTTTGTCTGACAATTTTTTCAGGAACTCTGGGAGTTCACTGCATAGGTCAGCAATCATCTTAAAAGTCTCTACTGTTGCCTTAAAATGTTCAGTCAGGAAAATTAAGTCCATGGACAAAACATGGACAGTTCCAATGTCCCGTGGATCCATTTTTCAGGGCCTGAGATGAGATTATGTGACATTTTTATATAGATCACTTTATTGCACAACAGGCATATGAATACAAACATGCATAAAGTGAAAGAATAAACGTAAAAAGCTGGAGAGAGGATCAATGGAGAAGTGAAAGGCAAAGAGGTCCAAAAATAAACAGGCAACAGCAAACAGAAAACAGGCAAAGCAAAATGATGGCCAGGGAAAGCAAAGCAGCAGGGAGCTAGCACAGCTAAGCAGACTGAGTGCAACAGAATCTCAGGCCAAGACTGAAGACAGAGGCCGTGCTATATAGCTGACGAGTTAAACCTGGTAGAGTGCTCAGAGGGTGGGGTTAATCATCGCCTTGCTGGATAGAGCAGAGGCCAGATTCCAAACTCCAGGATCAAATGTGCAACTCGCGACATATAGCTTTTTTTATTCTTTTGTTGCTGGAGCTCTATAAGGGCTTTTTTTTTGTCCTTTCACATGACTTTTGATGGTCTTTTATTTGATTTTATATGCAGCCGAATGAACAAAAATTGCAAATTTGCCGTTGTTGTTGTTTTATTTTACAGTGCTCAGCAGGTTTAATAACATGACAGTTTTATAGCCTAAGTTGTTTTTTTGCGTGTGAGTTTTTTTTTCTTTTACTTGTCCCCATTCCTGCACTTTTTACTTATACTATCATCATGGCCAACTGTGGTGACATCACCGACAACCCATAAGCCTTTGCTAGTCTTCCAGATTGTCATGGAGACCAATCACGTAGCAGGTTGCCGGTGGAGAAAAAGGGAGCCCACTCCCTCTGTCATTTCCCTTAGATGCACAGTTACGAATGACCATGGTATTCAAGTATTTAATCTGCCTTGACCAGAGTAAACTCTGTTCTTGGCCGACAGCACAGGTCCCCAGCTGTAATATGCAGCTGGTACCTTGCACCAATCATGCCAGCTCTGTTTGTGAGCCCACACAATCCATTGGAGATATCCATACCTGAAATTTGCATGAACACCTTCCCACATTAAACATATGGGTATATCCATAATTGCGAAGGGGTTATAGTTTTGAAGTTTAATTGAATAGATATAATTAAAAAACATGAGGACATTTTGTTTATTTCTTCTGTTCCTGAGTATCCTACATTACAGAACTACAATTCTACATGGAAATGAATGAATAGTAAGAAACAACCATTATTGCTGCATTAGGTTCTGAGAGAGTTAGTTAACCATAGGTTGAATTTAAGTATAGTGTGTGATATAAATGGTGCACTTCATAGCAAACTATATATAGTCACTGACCAAGCAGGGAATACTTTAGCTGAGTAAGCTGCACGGTTGTGAATGGCTGCGGGTTTAATGTTTATATTGTAAAATATGGTCCCCAACAGCAGGTCTCAGAAACCAGTGTATTCATACAGCCGTGTGCAGTAAGACAAATCTGCTAACAAGCTTGCAAATCATTCTGGCTTTAATATCTGCTAAAAGAATCTGCATTCTTATACTTGCCGTCAATGGACTTATCCCACAAATTGAACTATCAAAAGGGAAAAGTACATTTTCATGAAAATAGTAATTTTTTAGGAAACCCTCCCACCACTTGGGCTTGAAACATTTGAAAATCTATATTTTGATGCTGTGTATGTTAAGAGTAAAATAATACTAAATTTTTTTAACCCTGTTATGGAAACCACTTTTATATTTCAATCATACACAAAAATATGGAAGAGTATGTTAACATACACCAAATATAAATCTTGCCTCTTATCTTATTTAACATATACAGTGATCCCTATGTTACAATAGCCCCAGGATAAAATATTTTCAACATGCAATGTCATACACACTGCTGATCAGTGGTACATGTGATTGATGGAAGATCCAGCCAATTATTTTACTTGTAAAACATCTGTATTAGTGAAGAGCATGTAGTGATTGGTGGTCTAGTAGCACTTATCTACAGTACAGTATGGTACTACATGTCTTACACTGCTTTATACATGTGCCAGGATAAGCAGCTCCTTTGGACATCAGGTGAGGACCTCATTTTCTTTTTTTCAGGTACATTTTATATAAAGTACATGACCCAAAAAATAGAAAGAATTTCCAGCTTCCAGCAGTTCTCTCTATTAGGCTGGGTTCAGACTGTATTGTTTGACGCATCTTTTACAGCTTCATGTCTAAGCCAAAAACAATGAATGGGTCTAAAACACAGAAGAAGCACAAGTCTTTTCATTAAATATTTTCTTGGTGTAGGCCCTACTCCTGGTTTTAGCTTACAAATTCTACTGCAGAATATACAGTTGTACTCATAAGTTTACATACCCCAGCAAAATTTTTGCTTTCTTGGCCTTTTTTTTTTTAGAGAATATGAATGATAACTCAAAAACGTTTTTTTCCACTCACGGTTAGTGGTTGGGTGAAGCCAGTTATTGTAAAACTACTGTGTTTTCTCTTTTTAAATCATAATGACAACCAAAACCATCCAAATGACCCTGATCAAAAGTTTGCATACCCCAGTTCTTGATACCGTGTACTGCCCCCTCTGACATCAATGACAGCTTGAAGTCTTTTGTGGTAGTTGTGGATGAGGCTCTTTATTTTCCCAGATGGTAAAGCTGCCCATTCTTCTTGTCAAATAGACTCCAGTTCCTGTAAATTCCTGGGCTGTCTTGCATGAACTGCGCGCTTGAGATCTGGCCCCTCCAGAACCTTCACTTTGTTCTGCTGTAGTTAATGACAGGTCGACTTGGCCTTGTGTTTTAGATCGTTATGTTGGAACGTCCAAGTATGTCCTATGCGATGCTTCGGGTCTGATGAGTGCAAATTTGCCTCTTTGACCATGTTTCCTGTGCCTTTGTAGCTCACACATCCTCAAAACATCAGCGATCCGCCTCTGTGCTTTACAGTAGGAATAGTGTTTCTTTCATCATACACCCTGTAGATACATCTCCAAATGTAACGCTTGATTGTGGCCAAAAAGTTCGATTTTGGTCTCATCACTCCAAAGTACCTTGCTCCAGAAGTTTTGAGGCTTGTTTCTGTGCTGTTTGGGTGTATTCTAGGCAAGATACTTTGTGGCATTTGCACAGTAATGGCTTTCTTCTGGTAACTCGACTATGCAGCCCATTTTTCTTTAAGTGCCTCCTCATTGTTCATCTTGACACAGCCACATCGCTAGTTTTCAGAGAGTCCTGTATTTCAGCTGATGTTATTTGTGGGTTTTTCTTTGTTCAATAGATCTACAGTTCAACTACCTTTTCCTGTAGATCTATGGACAATTATTTTGCTTTCCCCATGACTCACAATCCAGAAATGTCAGTGGCTGGATGAAAGATGCAAGAGTCTGTCTGGATCCAAGAAACTCACTCAGCTTTTATGTGCACACACTGATTACAAGCAAACAGGTCCCATGTGAGGATTGGGTTTGTTATTCAAACCCATTTCTCAGCTTTACCATCTAAGAAAATAAAGAGCCTCATCCACAACTGCCACAAAAGCCTTCAAGCTGTCATTGATATTAGAGGGGACAAAACACGGTAAAATAATTGTCACCTTTTTAATTTTTAATACAGATGATCAGAAAAGGTCTAAACATTATGTATTTCTACTAATTCCTACTTTTAGAAAATCATCAAAGCTAAGTTTGATCACTGACGTCAGTTGGTCAAGATCACGGAAGGAAAAAGGTGTATGTAGACAGGACTGGCATAAATTATAAAAGCAACCCCATCCACAGTATTTGCTAGTGTACAAGATGTCATGCATGTTCCTAAGAATAACATGTCTTGTAGAAATCTTGCAGATAAAAAGGGGTTAATTGCCTACTGATGTTTTCCATTTTCGGCTAGTAGATAGCAAAATGAATGATGCATAGCTAAGGAGGTGGGCTTTAACTTTCTATGACATCTATTATAGACAGAGCAGTGGGGGTAAAGGTGTCTTCTGTAGCGATTTGTCTTAGACACAGTTTTGTGAGGAGCAGGCAAATGGCTAAACTCCTGGGATACATACACAGATAGGAATATTTGTATTTTGGTTGAAATTGCAGGATGGGTATAAAATTTCTTAATTTTTTTTATTAAAGGCACTAAATGAGACCATCTATTAACTTTAGAATGCACATGTCCAACTGTTCAATGTTTCGGTACTTTTTGCACAAATTACACGTTGAAGAATATTTCAATCCATAAAGTCCATGTAAATTGATCAACAGCACTTCAATTTGCAATTATTTATGCTTTATTAATGTATCGGTGTATTAATCAAACTCATAAATGTGCAATGCGACTTTTCATACGTTTCGGTCATATGGAGACCTTTTTCAAATGTGTGGCTAAAAAATGAAAAAGAATATCAATTACAACTGTGGTCATAATTTACTAAATATAAGAAATTCATTCCTGATAGAGTCCAAACAGCCATATGTAAAATAACATAGTAAAAATAAAATAAATATCATATATAACTTATAAAATATATATATATAATTATATACAATATATATATATATATATATATATATAGATAATCTGTCCATTATAATTTAATGATTTTATATTATGATTTCTAATATAATTAAAATTATATAGACATTGTTTACATTATTACACCATTATAATATGAAATATACACAATAATATAGTAATACAATTAGTAGCTCATAATTACTTAGTATGATGTTATTATGCAGACAAGGATTAGATGTATACCTCTAAAAGGATCCATCTAGTATCACTATATAGTATATACTCATAGCTGTCCCATAGTAAACACCAAGTCTATAATACACAATATGTCCCAAGATAATATAACTATTAGTAAAGTTAAGAAGGCGTCCCGAAAATAAAGAACATAACATTACAACATAGAGAGATATGATGTAAATTGAAGAAATAGCTCGGTAGCAGGTAAGCACTGTACTGATAAATGAAACCTTCGGCATCCTTAAATGTCTAGTGCACTGTGGCGAAAACCTTGTGAATTGGCGATTGTCGCCATCTTATTAGAGCAACAATAAGACAAGACGCCGTGATCTTAGTAAAGGAACTCAACGGTGCTGTCTGCATAACTAACATTATCACCTATCTTATCATGTCCTAAAAATTTATCTGGTGTCTAAACCAGCAGCAGTTTGATGCACCAAGAAATTAATAAAGCATACATAATCGCATATTGATGTGCTGTTGATTAATACATGAATGGGAATTTAAACAGTCCTCCACATCATGCTGTTCACATTTTGTTTCATGAGACCAAGACAACACCTTACAATTGATCATCACTACTTTGCCATTGTGAGGCTTCAAGCAGAACGGTATCAGACGGAAATGGCCACTGAGCTTAGCGTGTCACAAAGTGTCATCAGCAGGTTGTAACAGAGATACAGAGAGACTGGAAGAGTCACAGAAAGGCAAAAAAGTGGACGTCCTTTAGCTGCATCACACACTGATGACCACTTCATTGTAAACAATGCCTTGCCGAACATGATGATGAATGCTACACTACTCCAGGCACATTTAAGAGAAGTCAGAGGCACCCAATTGTCAAACCATCCCTATCCATTTACATCAGCATGATCTGTGTACTAAATGACCAGAAAGGGTATCTGACCACACTACCAGGCACAGGCCTCATCAGCTTGCATGGGCCAGGCCGCCTCTACGCGGGACGAGGGACATGTGGTCCCCAGTGCTATACATCACTCCCATCTCACCCGAAATGTTGGCCGACAATGATGCTGGAGAGGTCAAGGAGAATGCTATGCATCAGCCAGGTCAGCCACACCGATGTAAATGGTTACGAATGGTCTTATGTGACACTTGGGTTGTTGTTTACAATGAAGCGGTCATCAGTGGTCCCCTAAATTTATTGGGCAATTTTGCCATTAAGCTCCTTGTTAGAGATCAGCAAGTTGTGCAAAAAGAACTAAAAACACGGAACAGTTGGACATGCACATTCTTAAGTTGAGAGATGAGCCCATTTTGTTCAAGAAATTTTATGTTCATCCTGAAATTTCAACTAAACAAATATCTCTAACTTTTAGTGAGTAGTGTGTATATAAGACCGGACAAGACAATATCCAAATGAGAAGGACTATAAGGCTGGTACACAACCAGAAAATATTATCATGAGGACATAGAAGTGCAGTTACAGACTTAGGACCTACAATGCAACTTACTGATAAACCAAACAATAAACCAACTTTTAGTAAAGCATTAAAAAGTTTGTATTATTATTAAAAAGTTTTATATTATTCCTATACATGTTACTATATCCAAGACAGACATATGTCTATAAACACCGAACCATCATAGCAATCTCTATATTTACACACTCATGTCTTGATGTAATCAACAGTGTTTTGTATGCAGTATAACAACATTTGAATGAGTACAGATTGTGCCCTTGGCTATATAGATAATAGAAGCAGAGGTGTTTCCATGGACCTTTAATTATGACATTCAAAACAGAGACCAGTAATAGCTACAATTACAAATATAACATCATTTGAAATGAATTTTTTGCTTAAAATTTATATTTTATTATATTAAATAAAAAACATATAAAATAATAACATTTTAACCACAAGAATGAAAAGGACTACATAATATTGAGGAGGGAAGTCTGGTGCACATGAAAACCCTTTTCCCTTTATTAACCTCTTCATAAATTGTAATTGGTTTGAGCTGAAGCCCCCAAACAGCTGCTGCTGTTGTATCTGGATGTGTTTATAATGAAGACTTAGTGTCAGGTCCTGTGTATCAGCAGATGAAAAGCAGCCAAATTTCTTTTTTTGTCTTCTAGACAAGAGCTGTTCATCAACTGAAGAGTACATGGGGGACAAAGTATATGAAAGCACCCGGAGGTTCGTAAAAAAAAAGAATAAAAAAAATACTTTAATACTTCAATATTGCACCTTGTCATGTCAGATTCACTTTGAAGTTTTCTGTATAACATTAAGTTAAACAGATACCATACATATCATATAGAAGTAACAGTGTATAAGAAACCAAAATATGATTTTTTTATCCTAAGAGAACAAAAAGGAATACATAAAAGTATAGAAAAGGTAACACAACAAAGAATTAAATTTCAATATCTGATGGGAATCCAGGTTGCTGAAATGTGTTTTTTTTTTGCTTATATTTTGTAATTGGACTAGAAAATGCAAAAAAACAATAGGATAGGTAGACAGGGTCAATAGATGCTTATAGAGTTATGAGAAAGTAGAATGGGAATTACATCTTGATATCCTTTACAGACAAAATCAAGCTGTAGATATGATGGAGTAACCTGGTGTGCTGAAAATCTTGCAATGTCCCCATCAGCTCAACAAAACTATTACTAAGACAAAACTGAGGATAAATAAGGAGACTTTGCTTATTATGCTGGTATTAATTTTCCCCTTAGGAGCTAATTAAGTTCCTTCTTGAAGTCAGGGGCTTGAAATAAAGCCACGACATGTTAACTCTGCAGTATCCACTCACATACTAGGATAATGGTGGAATCTGCAGAGTAAAGACATCCTAAAAAATGGGTTTTAAAAATAATTACTCATAGTCACATGGACTTTTAATATGTGAAAATCATGGGTAAATAAAGAAAATGTAAAAAATATCAGAGTTCTTACACTTTTATTTCACTGGTATTTTAAGATACAATCAAATCTCTTCTCATATTCACTATCATAAAAGTAGTCATCTCTGAGTGCTGAAAAATTATAGCATTTACAATTTAGGAAATAACATTGAAAATTATAAAATAACAAACAAATGACATTAGTAAGAAATTATAAACTGTGACATATCAGAAGGCTGCATACAGATAAAATCTGAACAGAAAAAAAAGATTTAAAATATATTTTTATATAACGTGTATATACATTTAATATTTCTGTGAGTCTGTATGCGCATTATGATATGAGTTCTCATTTTATAACTTACATGGTTCCAGAAAGATGTTTTTTGGTTACATTTCCCTTTTGAACATGCAACATGGAAAGAATAAATCTCAAAATATTCTGTTAAAGAAACATAAGACAAAACATAACCCTAATCAAATTCAAAATTCTATTCATAAAAAAAATATTTGACATTTTCTGATCATATTTCAGAATACACACAGATTTGTTCTTTTGTCATGATTTGGAAATCTATCAAACAATAAGACCTTTAATAAATGGTAGGTACTTGTAGCAAATAACATTCCAGCATTCACACCTATAGTACAGAGTATAATATTGAAAGTTGGATATACTTCTATCGCTTGTATTTGGGCCACATTTTACAAGAGCAGAACAAGCATCAGACATGTAGCAGCCTTTATTTCCACAATCACTCAGAAATACAGAGAAATATTGAATACACCATTCTGCCACTGTGCCTTGTTAGATATTTCTGGTGTTACCTAGAAGCCAATATACATGAAATCTCTATAGTATTCTCTACCAGTTGTTTAACAGAGACAAAGAAAAATTATATGGCATAGATGGGGTTAAAAACAGATACTTAGGTTATAATGACATAAATCAAAGGATACAAAGATGTATTTTCCTAAAAGTGCAATGTAATGAAATGACAGCTGATCTCACTAGTTCCTTGTCTGTTACAATAATAAAGTCTCTGAAGCAGGTGAACACACAATTAGATATGTAGGGTCTTGAATATTTCAAAGTGAAAAAGTTCTGTCTAAGTCTCTCAGTGCAGCTATTTTGGGGCAATTGCAAACGATCTCTCCTTTGTCACTTGCTGCTCTAGGAAAAAGTCATTTTAAAGGGGGAATACCAGAAATCCAGAAAATGTTGAAAACTTCCATCCTCCCATCAAATTGCCCTTGTCTAGTTTTAGGTAAACTCTGTCCCCTTTCTCCATTTGAATAAGAACACCATTGCTGGCTGCTTCTCTTGTCACATCCTGGTCACCCGCAAAGGCCGAAATCACAGGCCATCCATTTAACATCAAGCTCACCTAAAGTGCAAAAAGTATCCGTCAATATATGTTTTAGTAGATTCTATAGGGGTTCATACAACACAATGAAAATGGGATGGGACGAGATGGGAAATGCGATCATATTATAAACATCTAGCTGTTAGTTGGTCTGTCCTCAACAGTTTGGCAGACTTCAAAGCATCAAGGATGATATCCCTTATGTTATTTTGGCACATTATTTGTTATATTGTAGGAAACAAATCAAAAGGTTACAGTTGTCCAAAGGGGGCCTATAATACATGTTACCGAATGTGCAGTAAAAAGAGTCTTCTGAGAAGCAAGGCAGTTTTTTATAGTGGGATAGCCATTCAGTTCAGATAGTATTGTGATGTGAATAACTAATATTTGCTACAATGTTATAGAACAATCAAAATCCACATCAGTGGAAGAGATAGATTCTAATAAATCTTAAAAAAGATATCTGATTGAGAAGAAGCGCAATATATTTGGTATTAGTTTGTACCTTCAGCTAACTAAAGGGTTCTATCTATCAAAAAAAAATATAGAGCAAAACTTCTACAATCAAGAAAATGGGTGCCAGCAAAATAAATAACTCCTATATTTAAATATGTACAATATCTGTTTGTTTATCTTTCTCTGTATATACAAAATAGATATATTTTCCTTAATATAATATCTGTGCAACATTTTAGCTAGAATAAAACTGTTCCACTGATTTTGTATTGTTACTTGCTGTCTTATGGAAAACCACAGTTGACACATTGTTAAATCATAATGGGCTGTACCAAATGACAAATTCAGCGCTGCTTTTCACCATATATTTTATGTCAACATATCTGACAGTGTAAAAGGATTACTAATCTAGGTCATAGGTCACTTTGACAAAAACAATGCCATTGTGAAGGGTTAAATGATTAATTATGTAATGTGTACAATTTACTTGTACTTTAATGATGAAGCATTGCTCATTTTAAATTCCTTACTGCAAATATTGTGCTAAGCAGAAAGTCCAGATGTGTGCTTTCTAGACACAAATATTAAATGACCAGCGCATCAAATTATAAAAGTGCCTGACTCCAGAGACTCTCTGCAAGCACCTTGCAATATTAATTCCCCACTAGCAGGAAGAACAGTCACCTGTCCTCTTCCAAACTTCAAGTATGACCATTTCTATACATGTAGCATTGTTCTCTAAATCGTAACTCATCTTACTGTGGTTAGGAAAAACATATATGGCCCCAAAAGAGCCATACTGACCTATTAGCAGTTGAATGCAATGATAATTTATTATATAGATATATAAATTAGGCTTCTGTTCAAAGCATTTTACTGGAGAAATATAGTATCTGTGAGCCTAGATGATGGACTTCACGTCATAACATGCCCATGTCACCAGAAAAGATGCCTTATGATTTATCACACGCGGAGCATAAATAGGACACATTAGCATATTATGTCTCATGGAACCAAATGCTGCTTGTTAGTGAACATATAGAGATGACAGATCAAAAGCAGTTCCATTAATATCTCCTGGACTCAATACAGATAATGTTTCGAAAATTTAACACCCATTTTAGCACATCATTTTCACACCTTATTTGCAAATTACATTGTACTCAAGGGTGAAAGGATAACAAACAATATTTTTTAGAGGAAATTTGTAGAATACAGAGTGATATTCTGATTTCATTAATTGAGGAACCATATGGCAGATGCGTAGGTAAGAAGTGCTAAAATGACTGTCTGTGCCATCTTGTGTGGGTTATACATTACTTGCAATCCAGAGGTAGACTGACATGGCTTTACTGCCACAGTTTTTTTTTCTAAAGGGGCTAACCAGCTGACCTAAAAAAGGCAGTGGTGTTGAAGTTTAATGGTATACTTAGCATATTATATGTCAGAAATAAATATATATAAAATATATAATATATAAATATATATATATATATAATATAATACATACACATACATATGTACATATAACATATTGACATATAATATGTCTATATATGTATTATATGTGTAATTATATGTGTATGTATAATAGTTGCTGTTCATATTTTATGTCGTTTTTGCATAGTAAATTAATATTACTCGCGCTGATCTTAACTGCATCGAACAGGTAAAACTGTGACATTAAACATATTTTCACAGTTATAACTCAACTGTCATGTTTTTAAGTGTGAGGAAACTATAAAGCAACTCAGGTGTCTTATATAAATGGTACTGCAAGAGGGAAAAAGTAAACTAATGAACAAGTGTAAAGATGGATTCACAAAAGCAGTTATTGGCGCAGTTTGCAATTTATAATCAAGGCCAGGAGTCAAAGCAAAAAGAAGAAAAAGTATAAAGACTCACACAGTACCTCTCATTCGTATTCACTCTGGAGTTGGACACTATAAACTGCATCAAAACTGTATGAGTGAATCTAGCCCAAGGGACAATCAGACCAAGTAATAAAAAATGATCTCAGCCTCACCTGAATAGTTTGTCGGTTGTACACCTTTACCACATGGAAATTGAAGCTGTAAATACCTTTTCTGGGGGATATAAAGGTGCTTCGTTCTGAATCAAAATTGCTTCCAATATTCACTAATGTCTAGATTTGTAGAAATAAAGAAAATCCAAGTTAAATTTTAACACGATCCCTAAAAGCCCAAATTATGACAGAATATGTGGAAACTAAAGAAAGGACCCACAATTGTTTCAATTGTTTGGTAATCCTGACATCTACTCTATCATACATAAAGTGCAGTCAATGGGGTTCAGTGCGGTCAATAATGTTTAATGTCTGCTTGGAATGACCACAACTATCGTCCATCTATGAGAGAATTCACACTCAATAAAAGTTACTTGTGTTTTTGTATTGGATATTTTTGTCCCATTACAACCTCAAAATAATGTCTGAGGTTTCTAAATGTTCCAGATAATAATATGTGCAGAGGTATGACATAGTGACACTGAATATTCGACAGTAGGCTGATGATAACTGGTTATATTTTACAGCTCCACAGGACAGCTTTGTACATATAAAGATGTTAATATAAACAGTAGTTTTTAGTTCAGTTAGGTCATAAAACCGCCAGGGTGATCAAACACTGCAGGATAGGTTTATTGTCATTATATATGGCTTACCGCTGTACACTGTGGAGTTCACACCATATCAATCATTGGGTGGCATTTAGTTGTGACTGCTGTATGGGTGCATAAATGTTCTTTGCATACTACACCTATAGATCATATAAAGTCGATTACACTGATAGAATATTGCCTATTTTATGGAAATATGGAAACCATTCTTTGTAAGTTCAAGACAAATAAAAGTGACACTCATTTGTAATCACTGGGCACCAGACAGATAATTGAAATACTGGTATAACAGTTAATCATAAGCCATTTTTGCATTGTGAAGCTAATTTCACTTATGTTTGTCCTAGCAAACCAGCAAATTATAATATTTAAAATACAAACCCACTTTTGATCCTGATTTGTATGTGATCACAGAATGGTAGACTTTGACAAAGCTTATGGAGAAATGTACAAACACATTGAACCCAGCACCTCTTTGTAAAATGTGAGTTCTATAATGTTATTGACTCCTTTGAAAATTCTAAAATGTACTATTTTATGTTAAGTGTGACTTTTAGCTATGACAACAAGCAATATTAGCACAAGTATTAGAACACTTTCCTAAACCACATAAAACAAAGAAACCATCTAGGAGTCTAATGTTTCACCTAAAAACATTAAAGCAGAAGAGATGACAATAAGCCCCTGAACATTTGCTCTACACAGTTTTGATACTACAACTTGACTGCTAGTCTGTGGCTAGTCAAAAACGATTTTTTCCTCTCTATGTATTATATTGTAAAATTATAGTCAGAGTTTTTTTTTTTTTTTCCACTGTTAAGAGCAGAAGAACATTACAACTCTCAGGTATTGGGTTTGAATGACTTTTTGAAGACAGTGGATATTATGCTGTCATTTTTCATTCTAATTGCACTAGTTTCCTTTTACCCAAATACAATTTTTCTTTTACCTTGCAAAATCATACATTAGGTTGAACTGTATAGACTAGTGTGCATTTATCTGCTCAGGTACCTGCAACACAACAGTACATGGCAACCTCCGCCTTCATCACCTGCTCAATGCCTAAAACAACTCTAACAACCATAAAACAATTCACAGTCTTTATGTTGGCTTACCTGATCAAAGTAGATGGTCATGGATCTGTTACTCATCTCAGAGGGCTCATGGTTGGTGCTCCTGATGGCAGAGAAAGCCACTTTAGCACTTCCAGAGCGCACAGAGATGCCCAGTGCTGTGCCAGTTGGGTCAGCAGTCGGGTTAGAGTCACAAACCACCAGGCATTTCCCTTCCAGCAGAATAGGTTCCGTTTCATTCTGACCGCTGGTCATTCCTGCTAGCCATGCCAAACCCAACACCAGCTCCAAGACCCACATTGCTATAGAAGCTCGCTGGCCAGTAGAGTTGAAAGCCGAGCACTCCGAGATCCACTTGAGCACTCAAACACCTCAATGTCCCTCTTAGCTTCCAAATCTCCTCCCTTCTGCTTCTTGTAGGAAATAGAAATAGACCATCAACCTCTAGCGATGTCCAAAGAGCCTTGTAGTTTGCACTTAATAGGGATGAGCAGAGCTACTCTTTAAAGGCACTTTACCCACTTAGAGAGTGCTCTCCAGTGTCCATTCACCACCTGCTAACTCTTGCTCTTTACACTCCTCTCCTGTCCAGCTCAGGATTTCAGCGCTGGCATATCAGCTTTGCGCCTTTGGATGAGCTCAAGACATAGTGCAGCTCCTGCTACAACATAGATGCATCCAATACTACAAAGCAGAGCTGAAAGATGCACGAAGGAGCAGGTGGGGGCCAGTCTGCAGCCCCTCCTTCTCCACTCATCACCAATCCACATTCACAAGCGTGTACAGGGCAGCGAATCTACAGCTGGGCTGCTTCCCTCCATGTGACAGCTGTGGCTTTGTTACACGAGTGAAAGGCAAGTGGTTACTGCTTCTCTCTCATTCTTGCTCAGGTCTGAATAGGGCAAATGGATCATTACTGCTCCATCTACTTGCACTGCTGCCCAGAAGGTAAGTGAGAGTTGTAGATAACAGACACATATTTGTTCAATATATCATGTGTAACAGCGAGTATGCTTTGTATTGATTAACTCACAAGATTTCATTATAGAGAGTGTTAACTTGTGCACAGAAAAATTAGTAGTTAACATGTAACACTTGTAAGTAACATCCCAGGGGAGCTGGGGCTTGCAGTTATCATTCTGCAGTGTTAATTCTCTAGCACTGAATGTACAGTGTGTAAATATGTGTATAGAGAAATAAGTATTAGCCAGGTATCCTTGGAAACTGTCAAAAGGCAAATTCTGTGAATATTTGCTCATTGAGCTGCTGCATCTTTTGGACTGGTCAGAAAAAGGGGGTTTTATTTTAAATCCAATGCAGTTAATTTTTGGAGGAATTACAGACAGGATTATCAAAGTCAATCACATTATTAAACGGCACTGACAGAATTCATAAAAATGTCTCTGCAATGTAAGTTCTTCTTAGTGCCCATTTGACAAACTTACTGCAACTATCCTATACTTTCTTCAGTAGGCGACACATGTCGGCATTTGGCAAGGTAAAAGCCATCTTCATCTCTATATATACACGCATTTTGGAGACTATAGTATTATGTGTTATCTGTCCAAAGGCCGGATCCATAAAATGAACGTTTCTTTAAGTTTTATATCACAGGCATAACTAGAGAGGTGCCAAGGTTGTTGTCTCCTCTAGCTGTGGAGCCTGAGGAGCAGAAGTGGTCCCTCTACCCCTTTTGAGAACATCAGTGCTACAAATGAGCAGTGATAATTCAGACTCACCATTTGATGTGCCATGACAAGCGTACTGTAAACATCCTGTACTTATCAGTCGGTGACATATGTTGGCAATTGGCATGGAAAACGTAATAGCTACTTTCACTGATTTAAAAAAAAAAAAAAAAGTTTGACACTTTTAGGTATATGTATAACTTTGTTCCTACATTTTAGAGATGATAGTATATAACATTTTAAAGTGATGCTAGACCTAAATTATGTGTCATGTATCTCAAAACTGCTTCCTTTAAATGCATTATTCTAAGCTTTATGTCAGAGCCACACCTATAGAGTTGCAAAGGTTAACATCTCCTCCAGCAATGGAGCCAGAGTAGCAGATATGATTACTCTGCCCCTTTGAGTACATCAGTCTAGTGATGATGACCAGTGGTCTTTTTACAGATCTTACATTGGCGCCAAAAGCTTAAAGTTATGCTTCTGGTTTGTGATGTTAATTAAAAGGTTCGAAGGACAGTTAAGCATCTGTTGTCTCCTTGTAGCCTTTGGCATATTAACCTGTTACATTTCTAACCACATGGATGTGTTTGACTGAGAAGGAGTTATGTATTGTTGTGTGTACCATATAAAGGGACTAGTAGACCTTGTTTTATTCCTGCAATCATTCCTGGGTTTATATGACAGATACCCTGGTTTCAAGGACACAAATAACCAGCCTGGGGCCAAACATTTTTTATTGTAGCAGTTGTTTTTTATCAAACTAAAGATTTCCAATACCCCACTGAACTCCCCTTTAAAACTTACATCACAAAAAAGTCCCAAATACGTGTGACTCTTCCCATTTTAGTATCTTCACGGATAAATGTCACTACAAAATGAAATACTGATCTCTATAAATTTTGGGTTCACCCACTAAATAGGAAATAAGCGACTAAAGTTATGCCAGTACCCAGCACTGTAATATGTGTCTGCATATTTTCCCTGTTACAGTTGTTACCCATGTATTTAATAAGATGCAAAAATAAAAGATTTTTTAATAAGCAATAGTACATTTAGATGGAAACAATAGTTGCAGCTAAATGTTTACAGCAGATGGATTTTTTCCAACATACCATGTGTTTTATTGAAGTTTCTCCAAAAGTAGAACATTTACAAAGTATAAAGCTCATAAATACATACATACAAAAGCAGAACAAGTCACCATATATCATTATCAGCTCACTTAAATATAAATTCACACCGTTCCCCATTCATGGCCCCTTCCTGCCCCCCAAAAACCCAAAGCCGAGCAGGTTTCTTTGCCGAAAAGCCTCCCGCCCCCGGCCACCACTGTTCCCCAAAATTTAAACCATTTCGCATTGTGGGCCGGAAAAGTCCATCTGACCCCCGACCCCGGACTAGTAAACCTTTTAAAGGGAAAAACGCAATTTTTTAGTCCCCAGGAATTGATAGGTGCCAAAAAAACCTTTTTTTTTTGAAACATTACAGATACGTGTTTTTTTTTTCACTTTTGCCCAGTCCGATTTGGATAGAGCCCCCTTTCAGTTAAATTTAAATCCACAATTGTGATTACCCCAAAGGGGAATTGATAGGGGCCAAAAAAATACTTTTTTTTATCCGAAAAAAATTACAGATGTGTTTTTTTTTCTTTGGCGCACACCTTTGTTTATTGAGGAAAACCGGGGGGGGGGGGGGGACTTTAAAAGTGAATACAGCAATTTTGCAGTCACTAAGTGTAAAATTGAAAGGTGCCAAAAATACCTTGTATTATCCAATACTTTTCAGATACGTGTTTTTTTCACTTTGGCGCAGGCCAGCTTTGTTGATAGATCTACTTGCAGTTAAATTTGAATCCAGCAATTTTTGTAGTCACCACAGGGGGAATTGATAGGTGCCAAAAATACCTTTTTTTATCCGAAAACATTTCAGATACGTGTTTTTCCACTTTGGCGCAGGCCAGCATTGTTGATAGATCTACTTTGCAGTTATATTTGAATCCAGCAATTTTGTTTTATTTAGGGATTTGAGAATAGCTGTAATTTGCCTTTCTTTTAATAAGAACTTTCCAAAACTCTTCCATACCTTCTCAAATTTTTATATTTCTGAACATGGAGCGAAATTCAGGTGGTAAGTGAGCAAAGAGGGGGGTAGGACAGGGAGGTAGAGGTACGAGAGAAGGTGCTCCTTCCAGTGCTGGCAAACAACACGCATGCCAGCGATCGTCAGTTGCAGGACCGTCAGGCCTGTCATCGCTGGGTCAGGGCCCTGTGAATCCAGTAACGAACAGCGTCGCCAATCTGTCCTTCAGTGGTTAATGCAACCTGCATCCAGCAGTCAAATGTCGTCATCAGCACACTACCAGCTTTCCTCCAACATGAAGCAGCCCAAATGTCAACTCTTTGTACCCACCACAGGGGATAATCCATTTTCTGAAGACCTCTTTTATGACAAAATGCGGTTGGGGTCAGAAGGCATGTTAAAAGATCAAGAGGCCAAAGAGGAATGATTTTCTCTGCTCTGACCCCAGTAAATGATGCCATCAGAGGAGGAGAAGGAAGCCCTTCAATCGGCAAAAATCCCGGGGCGTCGGCAACGCTTGCAAGTCCCTCTTGTTGTAGCCCGCAGCTCCTGGATGCAGAATGTCAGGACGACCAAGTCACCTGTGTTGATGATGATGATGAGACGACATTTCGGATCCAAAGTGGTCTTTTCAGCAGAATTTGCTTGCGAGCGCTTCATCACTGGACGAGGAGGA
The DNA here is from genome assembly GCA_025379985.1 of Phyllomedusa bahiana. Classification (NCBI taxonomy): domain Eukaryota; kingdom Metazoa; phylum Chordata; class Amphibia; order Anura; family Hylidae; genus Phyllomedusa; species Phyllomedusa bahiana. The sequence goes on from JAODAL010043669.1 coordinate 22,966, forward strand.
AGGGTAGTGTCAAATAGGGTTTCCCCCTCAAAAAGGGAGAGGGCGGTCGCAGAAGTCCCCTGATATGATTCCCCCAGCCACGGTCAGCGCAAACCCCCCTCCTGCTTTTTCGCCGTAAAAGGCCAGGACTCTCAGCCTGGCCTCTTTAGCAAACCTCTGATTCACCCAGCGATGTCATATGCCGCCTTTGCCGTAACGCATAACTAGAGGCAAAAACCTTAGGTGGTTAACCATCACCAACATGTCTAGTCACAATGCAGCGAATGCATGAGTTGAAGTGGAGGCAACACTTGGCCAAAAAAGGCCAGACCCACGCCGGGCCCCCAACCACTGTCACACCCTCTGTCTCCGCCCCTCCTCCTCTGCCACCACCCAAGCGTTCCTCAGCTGCCCCCTGGCTCTCAGAGTCATGATCAGGAATCAGCCTCCGCTTCAGCCTCCACCGTCGCCCGAGTACCACCAGCACCACCAGAGACCCCCTCCTACCCCTTCTCCTCCGCCAGTTTTGACGACCTGCACACCGTACAGCGGTCCCGTCTAGCAGCCAGCCTTCTGTCTTCCAGGTTTGGAGCAGAAGAAACACTTTACCCCAACCCTCCCAAACCAAAAGCCTGAATGTCGGCATTGCCCGGCTTTTGGCCCTTGAAATGTTGCCTTTCCGTTGGTGTTTTTCCCCCCCCCCTTTTTTAAAAAAAACCCCCCCAACCCAAAAAAACCCCGGGGAAACCCCCCCAAATTAAACCTTTTCCCCCTCCTTTTTCAAAAGGGGGGAAAAGGGTTTTTGGGTAAAAAAGAGGGGGGTTTTTTTTTGGCCCCTTTTAAAATTTTTGGGGGGGGGGCCCCCCCAAAAAAAAAGGGGGGGAAGGGGCCCCCCGGGGGGCCCCCAGGGTTTAAAAAAAAAGCCCCCCACCCCCTTTTTTTTAAAAAAAAAAAATTTTTTTTTTGGGGGTTTTCCCCGGGGGAAAAATTTTTTCCAAAAAAATTTAAAAAAAAAGGGGGGGGTTTTTCCCCTTTTTCCCAACCCCGGGCCAAAAGGGGGCCAAAAAAAAGGCCCCCCCGGGCCCCCCTTTTAAACCCCCTTTTCCCCCCGGCCCCCCCCTTTCCCCCAAAAACCCCCCCCCGGCCCCCCTTTGGGGCCCCCCAAAAGGCCCCCAAACCCCCGGGGGGGAAAAAGCAACCCCCGGAAAAAACCCCCCCCACCCCCCCCCTTTTACCCCCCCCCCCCCTTTTTCCCCCCCCCCAAACCTTCCCCCCCTTTTAAAAAAAAAAAACCCCCCCCCCCCAAAATTTGGGGGTTAAAGGGGGGTTTTTTTTTTCCCTGGGGGGGTTTTTTTCCCCCCCAAACCCCCCCCCCCCCCCCCCGGGGGGGGGAAAAAAAAAACCCCCCCCCCCCAAAAATTCCCCCCGGGTTTTTTTTCCCCCCCCGAAAATGTTGGGCCCCCCCCCCCCCCGGGGGGCCCCCCCGGGGGGGGGGGTTTTGGGGGGTTTCTAAAACCCCCCCCCTTTTTTAAAAAAAGGGGGGGAAAAAAAAAAAAAAGGGGAAAAAAAAAAGAACAAAAAAAAAAAGGGGGAAAAAAAAAAAAAAAGAAAAAAAAAAAAAAAAAAAAAAAAAAAAAAAAAAAAGGGGGGGAAAAAAAAAAAAAAAAAAAAAAAAAAAAAAAAAAAAAAAAAAAAAAAAGGGGGAAAAAAAAAAAAAAAAAAAAAAAAAAAAAAAAAAAAAAAAAAAAAAACAAAAAAAAAAAAAAAAAAAAAAAAAAAAAAAAAAAAAAAAAAAAAAAAAAAAATTTTTTTAAAATAAAAAAAAAAGGGGAAAAAAAAGAAAAAAAAAGAGAAAAAAAAAAAAAAAAAAAAAAAAAAAAAAAAAAAAAAAAAAAAAAAAATGGGAAAAAAAAAAAAAAAAAAAAAAAAAAAAAAAGGGAAAAAAAAAAAAAAAAAAAAAAAGGAAAAAAAAAAAAAAAAAAAAAAAAAAAAACAAAAAAAAAAAAAAAAAATAAAAAAGGGAAAAAAAAGGGGGAAAAACAAAAAATAAATAAAAAAAAAAAAGGGGAAAAAAAAAAAAAAAGGAAAAAAAAAAAAGGGGGGGGGGAAAAAGAAAAAAAAACAAAAAAACCAAAAAAAAAAAAAAAAAGGGGAAAAAAAAAAAAAAAAAAAAAAAAAAAAAGAAAAAAAAGCTGAAAAAAAAAAAAAAAAAAAAAAAAAAAAAGGGGGGGGGGGGGGGGGGCATTTCTTGCCAGAAAAGCCGTCCCTGCCTGGCCGCCACGTGTCATCTAAATTTCAGCGCTTGTCTGCATCGTGGCGGAAAAGTCCATCTGACCACCGACATATGGACTAGTAAGCACGGCCAAGGCCGCTATATCTCTGTGACAGCTCACTGGGTGAGCTGGGTGGATGTCTCTGGGGGGACGGTGGCTCTCAGGCTCGGCGCACGCTCTTCAAAAACCGCAGGGTGGTGCAGGGTCTTTCCCCAAGGTCCTCTGGTGGCATCACGTGCCCAGAGAAACCAGGCCGTGTTGAAATTAATCTGTCTTGGAGACCGTCCACACACAGGTCAGGAGCTGTGGAGGCTCTCCGCAACGAGACCGAGCGCTGGCTGGGTGCCAAGAACTTGTGCCAGGCAAGGTGGTGTGCGATAATGGGCGAAATCTGCTGGCCGCCCTTAAGATCGGTAGGCTGGAGCACATCCCTTGCCTGGCACATGTCATGAACCTTGTCGTCCAGAAATTTCTAAAGAGCTACCCGGGTCTGGACTGCCTGCTGAGGAAGGCTCGAGTCTAAGTTCGCACTTCCGCCGTTCGCACCCTGCTTCGTCCCGCCTGGCTGCGTTGCAGCGTCAGCTCGGCCTCCCCGTCAACCGTCTCATTGTTGACGTGGAAACACGCTGGAATTCCACCCTCCACATGCTCCAGCGATTGTGGCAGCAGCGCAATGCCATTACGCAGTACGAAGTGACACATGGCCTGACAAGCAGCGGTGCGGACCTCGGGTGTTGAAGCACCGAGAGTGGAGGCAGGTGAAAGAGCTCTGCACCATCCTTGCCAGTTTTGAAGAAGCCACCAAAATGGTCAGTGCGGACAATGCCCTTGTCAGCATGAGCATTGTGGTGATCTTAGTTCTGGAACGATCGTTGGACACTCTGAAACAACAGGTCCCGCCAGCGACGGAGGAGGAGGAGATGGACACAGAGCCTTTCTCTCCGTCAAATTCACAAGGCCCGACAGTTTCACAATTTCATCGGTCTTCATTAGGCAGTGGTTCGGGGTCCAGAGCTAGTGCAAGGTGGCGCATCAGCTCTCAGGGTGCATCATCTCAGGCAAGTCAGGGCTGTGTTGAAGCTGTGCCAAGGCAGCGGAGGGGGAGGAGGAGGAGGTATTCCTAGACACCGACGTTACCGACGTCCCCGCCTTGGAAGAGGATGGCGCGAATTTGAGGCGGAGGAGGAAGATGAGGAAGATCAGTTTGCTAGTGCCCTCGACCCAGAGGCTTGGGAAATCAAGGCTCCATCTCTCACATGAGTGCTTGGATGCTCCATTTCCTCCAACATGATCCTCGCATTAAGGCCATCAAAATGAACAACAGTTACTGGGTGGCCACCCTCCTGGATCCCCGGTACAAAACAAAACTCAGCACTTTCCTTCCACCCACCCAAATAGAGAGTAAAATGCAGGAAATGGAGACCTTGCTGATTGATCAACTGGAGACATCTGTTGCGTCTGCTTCACGTTCCCCAAATGTCACGGTGGAACAACATCAGCGACGTGACAGCAGTAGAGTGCCAAGTAGGCGTAGCGGCAGCAGCAGGCAAGGTGGCAGAAGCCTAATGGGTGACCTCTGGCAATCTTTATTTACCACCTCACCAACGCATGCAATGCAGGGCACACATCCAACACACAGAGACCAGCTTAAGATCATGGTGCAGACTATCTGCGTCTCAACACCGATGTTTTTGTATGTGTTCCGGACCCAATAGACTTCTGGGTATCCAAAATGGACGAATGGCCAGAGCTGGTTCGCCACGCCATAGAGGTGTTGTCCTGCCAGCAGCCAGCGTCATATCTGAGCGGACCTTCAGCTCAGCTGGAGGAGTCATTACAGACAAACGCATCGGCTTTTCCACAGATAATGTGGATCGTTTGACTTTCATCAAGATGAATCAGGCATGGATCTCTGATGATGAATTGCCGAGGTCACCGATTAGTTGCCGGTCTACTTCACATTCCTCTTCAAACAGAAATGGTCCTCTTGAAAACTTTTTTTAAAATGATCATTTCTTACTGCAATTTTTATTCTCTTTTCCCAACAGTTTATTTTGCTGGTTTTGCTGTGAGACTGTAAAAGACAGCAAGGTTTCATGACAACACCGTATTCCATTTACTCACTTTATCTTTAAAAATTTTTCGCATTGTCAAGGGTTTTTGAGGTCATGTTGTGTGAGTTTCAGCTATAATTATGGGCCCTTTGGAACAGAAATGTGGGTTTTAAGTGCCATTCTCCCTCACAATTTTTAAAAGTGGCTGAGAAGATATTATTTATATTTTTGGGGTCATGTTGCTGTGAGATACAGCAATAAACATGGTCCTTTGGAACAGAAATGTGGCTTTTAAGTGCCATTTCTCCCTCACCCTTTTTTAATATGGTAAGTCAATTTTTATAATTTTTTGGGTCATGCTGCTTTGAAATGCAGCAATACTAGAGGTCCTATTATTAAAAAAATGTTGTTTCTAACAGACGTTTGTTCTTCACAATTGTCAAAAGTGGCTCAAGGGTCATGCTTTGAATTTTTGGGGCATTTTGCTGTGACATGCAGCTATACTACAGGTCCAATTTAAAAAAAAATGTTGTTCTAACAGCATGTGTTCTTCACAATTGTCCAAGTGGCTCAAAGGGTGTGGTGCTGTCAGAAACAGGAATAGGTAGGACCTGTTAATGGACACATATTGCAAAATGACTTGTTTTTGCAAGATCTTTAACATAGCTATCAATCGCTGTATTGAGAACAACCCATTTAATACAATTAAAAAAAGAAAAAAAGACATGGTGGGATTCCATCCTATTTTTAAAAATGTGTTTTTAGAATTAAACTACTAAAAAACTTGCATGTACAAAATAGCTGGTAAAAAATTCATCTGAATTGTACAAGGAAGGTACAGAAAACGACCAGAAATTTGGTTATTCAGAGGACATGGAGTATGGAGCACGGACAGAGAACAAAGTACAGAGACAATTTCCTCCACACTTTGAGTAAAATGAGAAAAGAATGCCAAAAAAAGGCACCTGGGTGAACGGGAGCGTTAACCCCCAGTATTTCCAAGTAAGCCAATTGGTCCGCACTCATCGGAGGGGCAAGCGCTACCCAGGACAAGGCAGTATATGTCCATGAACTAAAAGGGGGTTAAAGACCCTTTTTCCGGCACTTTTTTAAATCTGGGGTCATCAGGTTTGGGGCTCATGCTGCGTTCCAGGACAGGAAATTCAATGTCCATTTCAAGTAAAATGAGGTTCAAATCTACTGCCTTCGGGCACTTTTTTTGTGGGTATAAAGTTTAAGGCTCATGCTGTGGTGCAAGAGGGGGATAGTGAAGGTCGTGATTTTTTTTCTTTTGGCATTATCACCTAAGTGTGGGCCTAAGATGTACATGTATCCTTTTTGATGTTGTGGATGTAATTTCCAGCTTCCCAGCCCGTTTGGGGGTTTAAAGAATAAAAGGTGTTTTGCTCCCCATAGACTTTAAGGGTCATTGGCGATCTCATCATCGACCTCGAATATCTTGTCGATAAAGGCCACTTCCCCATCGACCGATTCAGGGCCCAAACGAAATCGCTCAACACTATTAACCACACACACAAATATATATGGAGAATTCACAGCACTCCACACTGGAGAATGAGGTGCAAAAGAGTGATTTTGATTTTCAGTGAAGCTTTCAGCATGGAGAAGTAAATAACTCTTTTACATCTTATTTCCTTTGTGGAGTGCCATGAATTTTGCTTTTTATGTAATGGTAAGCTTTTGAATCTGAGCTTTTATCACTGGAACCCTTTTATATTTTAGAATTGTTTGGTGTCCTGCTCCTTTCTGGGAAAACTCTCTCTTATTATTATAAAAATTATATTAAAATATATATATAAATATTATATATTAATAATATTATATTATATATTATATTATAATATTAATATATATATATAAAATATATTATTGGCGGACCATTTACATGAAATTTGCCTGTTTCTGCCACTGGGGGAGTATACCCGAGTGGTATATCGACACCACCAAGGAATTTTGGGGCCTTGGGGAATAGGACCGTTCAAATGTATTGCACCCACACTAAGGGGTTGGAAAGGTATATGGTTATTTGGCTTTTCGGGTTTTTGGGGGTTTGGCTCTTTTTGGGGAGTAGAAATTGTCGGTGGGTGTCTACTCCCCGCCCCACGCCCCCCTTTTCCCGGGTTTTCCCACATGTTTTTGGCATGGTTTTGGAGGCCTACAACACCTGCTGCTCCAGGTAATCGGGGGGCATGTTTTCAAACCTGCAGTGGTGTGTAGAAAAGGAGGGGAGAGAGACTCTGGCCCCTCAAGCTTGGAAGAAGCCGCGACCCAATGGGGAGACGGGGAGAATTTGACAGGTTTATTGTGGGTTTGAACATTAGGCCCCACTCACACGTTGAGAGGGACACTCTTCGTATATGGAAAGTTAGTGGCCAACCCGAGGTTTTTGTTTTGATTTATATTGTGAAATACTGTGCCCAATAAAAACGGCCAAGGCCAGATTCAACTGTAGCCTGTTTGGAGTGCCACATCCCTTACAAAAAGCGGCGACCCCGAGCAAAAAAAACCCCCCAGCGAACCAAGATGGGCCAAAATGTGAGGGGAGTCTTCAATTGGTGGGGGATGCCGTGGGCAAATTGGCAAAATTTGAGTTGGCATTTTGGCCCAAATTTTTGTACTGAAGGGGGTGCAGGTATGTCTTGCCACAGCGAGATTAAAGGCCAAACCCTATAATTGGTGCGCTTAAAGAGAGACTGTTGCTGAAATTTTTTTTTTTTTTGTTTGGCCAGGGAGGAACCCCTTGCCCACTGAAGCTCCATAAGGAGTCAGCAGCTGAATGCCACCATGGGGGAGGAAAATAAAAGGCTCCAGGCACGCTGAAGCCGATAAGGCTGTGCAAAAAGGGAGATTGCAGAAGATTGAGAGCCCCCCCGTCGTACAGAGGACAATGGGGAAGATGACTGCAGAGGAAGATGTGGAGGTCTTCCTTACAGCGTTTTGAGCGGGGGTGCATTAAGCGAGAGGCTACCCCCAAAGGGTGGGCAGAGGGTCCGGGCCCTATCGACGGCAGAACCCAAAGAGGGTTGTACTGTGGTTTTATTCGGACAGTAAAAATATCCAAACTTAAGAGGGAGATTGTGGAGTGTCTGGGGTTAACAAGGCCCTGTTGAGTCCAGGACTACAAACCCAAAAGGGGGAAAAGTCTTTTGCTATGGGCACCAACCTGAGGACTGGGGCGGTGCCCCTTGGCCCGGGACCCGTATCCCCCCATCGAAAAAGGTGTCCACTTTGGGGAAAGAAGTTGCCATGGAACCTTTGCCCGCCGTTCCCGTGGGCAACGTTTTCATCACAGGAGCCTGCTACCACCACCCACAGAGGGAGCCGGCGGGGGTGCCACAGAGTGGGGGGATTCCTCCTGACTGCCCTCTCAGGAGGGCCGGGAGGGTCGCAGCTGCAAGCCCGGAGTCCAGGGGTGGAGCCACACCCCAGGCTGATGCAGACAGTCAGCAGGAGAATTCCCCCACTGCCCCCAGACACCATTCCCAGTGGGGGGGACCCACAGGACCTGGTAAGGGTCTGCTCCCGGGGGGGGTATGTGGGTGACACCGGTGTTTTAGACTGCCAGGCAGGGGCATGAAAACCGGAGGGGTCAGCAGAAGCCCAGACATGTTGCCTGAGGGGGTAAAAAGGCTGGAGCAGCAGGACTGTGAGTTGTGGACTCAGTGTCTCCCAGCTGCATTTCCCGAGGGGGGTTGGGGGACTTGGGTTTTCAACTGTTTGAAAAAGTGCAGCAAGGGGGGTTAGCTCTGTCGCCCCTAGAGGGCATAGGGGAGGCAGCCCAATACACAGGGGATGGTGTCCTGGAGGGATAGCCACAGTTAGGTTTTGATCTGTTGGTCCCGAGAGATGTTTTACCGCTTTAATGGAAACTCTGCAAGTGTTTGCCTGATAGAGAAAAAACAGCTTCCAGAAGGTGATTGCTCTGCTCTGTGTGTGAGGGCTCTGTACCAGAGGATTAGGGGTATAGTGTGGGGGGTTTTTTGACCCTGGGAAAAACCCTTTTGTGAAAAATCTCTTTTCATGGGAAGGGCACGACAATGGTCAGTGCCTCAAGGGAAGGATGAGCTGATTTTGCAGGGAATGAGAAATGGGCATGCTGGGGCCTGTGTGCAGCTAAGGTAACTTTTTCCAAAGCTTGCGTATTTTCAGTAGCTTTTTTCTGCATGGTCATAAGGATTGCAGTGGGAAAAGGGGTGAACTGCTGACCCAGAAAAAAAGAGGGTCGCTCAGGCCCCAGGAGGGGCAGGTGAGAATTTGGATCCTAGGGGTAAAAAGGTTGGTACTCCCCTTTGAGACATGAGGGGATGTGCAAAAAACATCTCCCCCATTGCTGAGAAGATCGGCTGTAGAAAGCGCCGTGAGACTTTTGCACAGGGGAATTGTCCCAGACATTAATGAAGGGGCCCCTGCAGTAAGGCTGAACAGCGGATTAGGAAGGCGCTTTTGTCTGCCCAGTTTGATTGGGGAAAACCTGACGTAAGTGTGAGGGTTTGGGAGGGAACCCTTAAATTTTCAGCATGCTGTTATGGGGGCTTCAGGGGTCCCATGCAGCGAAGTTGTTTACTGAGTAAATCAGGGGACAGCTAGTAGCCCCGAGATGAAGCTTCAGGGGCAGGGGAAATCATGGGGCCAGAGACCTTGGATGAAAAAGGAGTTGTGGTCCCATGGGAATCCGCAGTCAAAAGGTGCAGTTGGGGGTTTGGTGCCCCCCTAGGAGCAATGGGGGGATATGACCCTGAGGGGGTGAGTTTATTTCGCCTCTAGTAAATTAGTGGAGTTGCTGGGTCCAAACCCAAAGGGGCCCTGCTTATATGAGACCCAAAATAGGGAAGAAAAACGCCCAGTGGGCACAATACCAAGCTAGTCTTGTGTGGGAAAAAGGACTGGTCTGATAGCCCCTGTAGTGAGGTTGTTAGGGGGTAACCCTGTGATGTCGGGATACGGCTGAAGGTGTTTGACATTGTTGCATTGCATGGTTACGCCCCTGGTTGTAAGTGCATGCCTGTCAGTTGCCCAGTGGGGGGGGGGTGCAGGTATGACCCCCAAATGAGGTTTTTGGGGAAACCATTTTTTTTTCTGCCCTGAGGTTGTAAAGGAAAACGTTGCCCCAAAATGGAGCTTTTACCCTGAGGAGCCTGGGCAAGGTGAGGAAAGCCCTACGGGCTTTATCAAGGGGAGGGTATGTGGCGGACCATACATGTAGTTGCCTGTTTTTCCTGCCACATGGGGGGGTATACCCGAGTTATATGCGACATGCCACAAGGATATTGCCTTGGGGAAAGGAGCCGGTCCCCATTTTTGTCAGCCACACTAAGTGGTTTGGGAAAAGGGATATGGTTTTTGGCTTTTTCAGCCGTTCTTGGGGTCGGCTCTTTTGGAGTAGACAATTGTCGGGGGGTGTCTACCCCCATGCCCCGAAACCCATTTCCCCTTTTCCCCAAAAGTTTTTGGGATGGCCTTGGAGGCCTACAACAGCCTGTGCTCAGGGGAAACAGGGGGGGTTTTGCTACCTCAGTGGTGTTATAAAGGGCGGAAAGACTCTGGCCCCCCAAAGGGTTGGAGAACCGCGCCAAGGAGACTGGGAAAGTTTACAGAGTTTTTGTGGGTTTGAACATTTGGTCCAGCCACACGGGTTTGAGAGGGACACTCTGTCTTATATTGGTATTTGTGCCCCGAGGGCCGGGATTTTGTTTTTGATTTATATATGTGAAACTGTCCTCAAAAAAAAACTGCTCAAGGCCCAACAACTGTAGCCGTGTTGGGGTGCACACCCCTCTTACGAAAGCGGCGATCCCAAGCGAAGAAACCCCCAGGGGAACCCAAAATGGGGCCAAAAGTGAGGGGGGAGTCTTACAATATATTTATAATCTATTTATAATATATTTTCAAAATGGGCCCCCAAATAATCAGGGCTGGGTACCCTCACAATTTATAATATATATAAATTTTTAGACAGATCATATTTTTCTCACTATCTACAGAAATCAAAGAATCCTTTCCCATTTTAGGTCAATTAGGGCTTCCACGTTATTTTAATGGGCCAAATGCCCAAATAAGAAAAAAAAATTTTTTCAAGGCATTTTTATTACTTTTTGCAAGTTCAAAAGTTTTACAAAAATTTCAAGTAAATTTGGGGACCCCCCCCCCCCTTTTCCCTTAAACTGTATACTTCGGCAAAAGTTTTTAATATTCTTTGACTTGGGTCAAACATTTTTTTGGTTAGCTTTCAAAGCTTCTCACAATAGTTGGTAGGAATTTTTGGCCCCTTTCCCCCTGCAGAATGATGTAACTAGCCCCGTTTTTTGGGCACCTTTCTTGCACCTCCTATTATTTCCCC
>JAODAL010043670.1:0-33628 GCA_025379985.1 Phyllomedusa bahiana
CCATGCCTTTAAACCATGCCTCTTCCTTTCCTGTTTAAACTTGTGCATTTTTAATAAACGAGAAGGCTTTTGGATCGGGGTGAAGCATGAGCTGGGTTTGAAACGGAACTTTTTTTCTGTGTCATTCAGCACAGTGAAACACATGCTATTTGAATTGGGAGTAACTGATGCCCCGGGGGTTATTGTCGTTTTCACACCACGACCCTTGACTGGCTGCTGGCATGGGGCCCAGGGGCGCTGCTGCTGTGTTGCTGCGGCGGCGGGATGGACCACCACATTGGCCACTTTCCCCAGGCCACCGGATAGTGACGTGCATGTGTTGCCGGGGGGCCTTGGTGCCAAACTTAGCTCCCTGGCCACGCTTATTTCTGTTTACAATTCTCATATACCCTTTTTGGCTCCTCCGGTGTCTTAGCAAAGAACTGCCACACGCCAGTATCGGTTTTTAAAACCCGCCAACGCTCCGCACAGTGATACGCCCCCGCTCCTCGCTGACCCCTTGCCGTACTTTGTTGGACCGCGAAGGGGGTTTTTTTTTTTTTACCCCGGGCCCTTTGGCCCCGACTCACACTGTGCTATCCGCTGAATCACGGGCCACACGACCCATTTGCGGGCTGGCGCTCCCTGACGCGCAACTGAAGCCCTCTTCTCCTACGATGATGAACCCTGTCACCCGGCTCCCAAGTGTTGGGCCCTTAATCATCATCTATTTTGTTTCATCGTCACGCCGTCATCATCCCCGGGTCTGTGTATCAGAGGCTGACCCTACAACATGCCCTCCCATGACCTCCCATCCCACTCTAAAACACTATATTTTTGCGCCTACTGCAAAAGCAGGGGATATTTGCCCCATTTCTTCGCTCCCAAGTCTGCTGACTGCCCTCCTCAAATTGTTCCCTCTCTAATAGTGGCGCTGACCCCAGACCAAATGTAGATCTCGGGCAAAGGGAACCGGAGGGGGACAGAGGCGGGTTGGGGAAGGTGAGGGCCCTGCCCGCTCCCGGGCCATCAACTAAGGGTTTGTGTCTGACGTTCCACCGACCTTGGTGGGGTTGTCAATTCATCTGGGAGGAATGGATGACCTAGTAAACCAATCAAGAACCATTGGGTTGCTAGTAGTCCACGGCCGCTAGATGACACGGCAGTTTGGGGCCCCCAACCGGTTTGACCCCCTGCTGCGGCCCCTTTTGCGTGCTCGACCTGTACAGGAATTTTGTGCCTCTGCCACTCGCAGGTAAAGAGCCCCACTCTCTGTCTACATACTGTTTGTTTAAAAGTACAGACACTTTTGATGAAGATATCTGTATATGAAAATACACCCCCCTGTATTTGACGCAAATAAACCCACTAGAAGTTTGGGGTAACCCTTGGATAAAATTGCCCCCACAAAGGGGCGGGAAAAATTTTCTTGTATGTGTTTTTCTAAATTTAAAAAAGCCGAAACGGAAAAATTTTAATTTAAACCCTTTGTTGAATTATGCTACAGGAAAATTTTTTTTTTTGGCGGAAAAAAAGGTTTTTTTGGGGTCAAAAGCAGAAAAAACGCTTAATTTAACCCCCATGTAAATTGCGCAAAAGAATGAGCACGGGAAAAACTACTTTGTAGGGTTACAATTGCGTGTTTTCTACGCTACCAACAAAAGAAAAAAAATTTTAATTAACCTTGCTTTTGAATTATGCTCAGGGAAAAATTTATTTTTTGGCGGGGAAAAAAAACGGTTTTTTGGGGCACAAAAGCAGCAAAAAAACGCTTTAAATTTAAACCCCCGGATGTAAATTGCGCAAAAGAATTGAGCAGCAGGAAAGACTAGCTTTGACGTGTTACAATTGCGTGTTTTTTCGCTACAAACAAAAGAAAAAATTGTAATTAACAAGCTTGTGAATTATGTACAGGAAAATTGTATTTTTTGGCGGTGAAAAAGCGGTTTCTTGAGTCACAACAGCAGCAGAACAAAGCTTAAATTACCCTGGGTGTAAATTTCGCAAAAGAATTGAGCGCGGGAAAAACAGTTTGTAGCGTGTTTTCAAATTTCTTTTTTCACGTACACAACAAGAGAAAAAAATTTTGATTAACCCTTTGTTTGTGAATTATGCTACAGGAAAATTTTATTTTTTGGCGTGAAAAAGCGGGTTTCTTGAGTCACAACACAGGGAGAACAACGCTTAATTAAAACCCCCGGATGTAAATTGCCAAAAGAATTTAGCAGCAAAACACTGCTTTTGTAGCGTGTTTTCAAATTGCTGTTTTCAGCTCACAAAAGAAAAAAATTTGATTAAACCCTTGTTTGGAATTATGCTACAGGAAAATTTTTTTTTTTGGCGGTGAAAAAAACGGTCTATTTTTGTCAACACAGCACAAAAAAAACGCTTAATTAACCCCGGGATGTAAATTGCGCAAAAGAATTGAGCAGCCAAAAATGTTTTGGTATTTGTATTATAAAAACGCTGTTTCTTTAAATGAATACAACAGGAACTGGCTTAGATCCCCCTTGGATATTCAATGTGCTGTGAGCATATACATTAACATGTTATGCACTGGACTTCAGATCCAATACAACCAAAAAATCAGAAATAGAACATTAAGAGAAGCAGTCTCTGAGACAAGCTGAGACACCCCACAAAATTGCTGTATAAAAATCAGTTTTTCAGTAACAATCAGCCGCGGCAGCCCCTTTTCCCTTTGATCAGTACAGTGAGAGGGGTTTATGAGCTCCCAGCGTCGCGCCCGGACTTATAAGTGCGGTGTGACGTCACAGAATCCTGCCGGTCTCTGATTGGCTTCATCTCTGACATGTCATGCAGGCTATGCCCTTCTTCCTCCCAGAGTGCTTTGCCCCATGTAGCGCCATGTGCTCGCAGCCATTTTATCAATCAAAAGCACACTTCGTTCACCCGAAGTCCCCCAAACTTCGACTTCGTTCAGAACCGAAGTTTTCCTGAAATTCTAAACGAATTCCACTTTGTTAGAATCGATTCGCCCATCTCTAAAGATGACACATTCAATCAGGAAGCCATATGCATCCTTTTACAGCTTTGGGGGGCAACTTATTTGAACGATTCCTCTAATGAAAACATGTGAGTGTGGTGGAAACCTGTTGGAGTGATATTCTTCTTTATTGACTTTGTCACGTTTCTTGTGGTGGTAAGTTTAGGTACCTGTATCAATGTTTTAGAATAAGGGTCCTAGGGATAGATGGATGAGGTCCCCTTTTCATAGAAGTAGCTCTGTCTGAGGAGTTAATAAAGGATAAAGTTTGTGCCTTGAGCCTAGCGTAATCTCTTTTATTGTATGTGTAACTATTCTATATATGAATAGTCTCATCTCATGGACTGAGTGGAGGTGTGATATGTGGATAAGTTACTACAGATTCAGCTATGATACAAGATAAGCTACTAATTATTTTATGATCTTGTTTCTAACAATACTTATGAGACAGTAACTAATATATTTTTATGTATAAGTAAACATTATGTTTTAATGAGGACCCCTGCTGGATTGTATGACAATTGTTTTCTCTGAATGAATGAATTTGCGGCATATACAATAACATTTGGTCATAATATAGTTTAGGTACGTTACCAATTATTTAAGAATTATTTGACATACCTTTATCGGGTACGCATAAACCAAATAATTTCTGCCGCATATTTTCAACATGTTTGCTAAACTGTCAACATTGTAGCCGGTTGTGGATAACATTTGCAACATGAATAGGCACTGAATATTGCACATCTGGGTATTTTGGTAAAATATCACCTGCTCTCCTCCTACGAATGCCATGAAATCCTGGATGTAAATTCAGCTTTACGTATCCTAAATTTTAACTATTTCAGTAAAATTTATGAATTAGGAAACAGCACAGAAGTATACTGTACTGGCAAGAAGCATTACTGCACCTGAAAACACATTAGAGCTGCTGAACTCTGATATATTCAGGACTGACGGACATATCTGTCAGTGTGTGTGCAAAAGGGATTAAATCCTTACTTATTGCATAAACCTACTGTGGATACCACATCTCTGCTCTCGGACCAGCACTCTGGTCTCCACGTGGCTATTGGCTTTGAGGGGGAGGGAGACTGTAAATAAAAGTGGAGCTTGAAGCAATCAATACTTAATAAGAGAGAGCTGTGCTTTCTCAATGACTGACTGTGCCAAAAGGGCAAATAATATTTAACACCCTGTACCAAAGCTTTATGAGCGCTTCAAGCACTAAGAGGCGGAGGTGGAGAGTGTAATTACCAGCTGCAGTATATAGGGCAGTGTAACAGGAGGGAGAGGCTTAGTGGAATTCAAACATTACCTGTTCTGCTACAATAGCTACACATTGAAGTGATCCTGTCTGTGACTCTGGGCCTTTCCTGATATCTGAGCTGCCTACTTGTAAGTAGCATCTAAGAACTCATTATACAGAAGAGTTTAAATGTTTCACTTATTGATTGTCCTATAAGAGAAAAGTCAGATCAGGACTAGTGCCTATCCTCAAGATCAACCTGTCGGATCCACCTGAAGCTCTAAAACTGTGATTCCACATCTTTGACCTATCATCTGACAGGGGGTGTCTTGGAGTTAATCCCAGACTCAATAGCCACATGACAGCTAATGCTGGACCAGATCTCTGATAAAAGCAGGATGCTAGCTGTACAGGATCCACAACTGTCTAGGAGCTGAAGAAAGTGTTGGTGAAAGAGACTTAAGACAAACAGAAGTCAATATCTTTCTACTTTCTTTTTTTTCTGCTTTTCAAGAGTTTATTGTGATGGCTTCAAGAACCCAGAAAGAAGGTATCTGTTTTTATCTACTTACCCTCCTAGGTGCTTGGGCAGCCTCTACCCAGACTGGAGGTAAAAAGACTGAATGCCCATCCTGTGGGGTACAAGACAAAGATGCCATGATGGAAATGGCCAAGCAACAGATACTACAGAAATTGCATCTAAAGGAAAGACCAAACATCACACACCCCATTCCTAGAGCAGCGGTGGTCAATGCTCTGCGCAGGTTGCATTTAACTAAACCAAGAATGGAAGGTCTTTTTGGGTCTCCAAGCTGGGACAGCAATAGTGAGAGTTATGAGACAGAACAACAAAGCTATGAGATCATCAGCTTTGCTGAATCAGGTAAGAATCTGATACTTCTCTACATTTTTTAATGTGTACTTTCATTATTTTTAAAACATCATTCATTTTTCCAGAAAAGTTTCTGTTCTATTAATTAAAGTATAATTTATAAACAATTAGAATATAAGGGTCACAAGTATGTTTGCATATTAATAGAAATGTCAACAGTAACTATAGTAAAAGTGAGTGTACTACTTTGTTAAATACTATACAATATAATCAGTGTCCCAGTATAAACTACAAACTAGGGTTAAACAGTTGGCATTTAAGTAAATATGCACGTACTTTAATTTAGAGAGCTGAAATAGAAAAGGCACTCAGTTTTCAGAAAATTTCCATCCGTACTCATCCATTGTATAACGATGACCTGTCAACCTGAGCTGCTAGAGGATGTAGCAAACAGAACAGCAGACTATGACATACCAAAGGTCCAGACACAACACTGTACAGCCCAGGTCAGGCTGCACTAGGAGGTTGCACTATGAGATCTATTTACTTCTCTCAATCCTACGTAAAAGGTTTTAGTTTGTAGTAAACCCATTTAGCAATCTCAAAGAGTCAGTAACTAGTTTTATACAGAACTGTAAAAGTGTCAAACTATTCTGTATAGAAAATACTGAAGGACAAGAAATGTGCCATTTCCCCATGAAAATGAATTATAATACATTGCAACTTTTTTCTTAATACACTAAAATAGCTTATTCTTCTATTTTATGGGCACCATCTCATGGCCAGTCATACAGCAGTGACATCTAATGGACACAGTAGTGTCTGCACTAGTATTTAAGGGCAGAGTAGTCAAACAGTAAACTACATAAAATGTAATGCAGTAATGAGGAAATCTGGTTATTACTCCACATGTGTCAGGAAGTAGGCACGAAAAATAAGTTGGTGGACCCTTGTTAGTAAACCTCGAAAGCATAGCCCTCTACTATAATCTTTATGAGAAATGGAAGGTGGGAGTGTTTGTACATAAAATATACCAAGAGCAGAGATTATCAGCCTCCTCCAGTTATGTTCTTGGATTAGTCTACCAGGCTGTTTAAACCTTTACATAGGTCTCATGAAAGCAAGTTTAAACATACCTCTCCTGCTGGTCATCCATGTAGCCTAACATGTAAATGAACTTTCATTCTGGCCTGTGCCATGTTAACCAAACTCTCCTAGGCACTGCCTTTCCAGGTAAGCGCCCTGGTTACTCATCACTAAACCCTTCCCAACTCCTCCCCTTTGCTTTTGAGGGACCGCTCTATGGTTCCATGAGGGAAGCAACATGCAATCAAAAGCGCTGCCACTCAGGAGCAAAGGGAAGACGTTGGGGAGGTTTTAGTCAAAAGAAGACAAGACACTTTCCTGGTATTTTTTCTGTTGTGCTACACAAATGAGTGGCCAAATGTCAGCTGTTTTTAAAAAATGGCAACAGGCTTCCTAAGCACGATGACTTTTTCTGAAACACTACTGAATTTCACTAAGAAACTGAGCCACACATGGGCAGAAGCACCCCGACCCAGTTCTTCACAGCTCAGCTTAACTGACTGGTCCACCCATAAATACAAACAGGAGTGAAATTGTAATTAAGTTAAGCCAGCTAGGAAGAATCCACCAATTGACCACTGCACTTCTGTGCATGGCATTTCAGAGAAGGAACACTGAGCGGGTATGCTTCTGCCCATGTCTGGCTCAGTTTCTAAGTGTTCTTTCTATAAAATTCCATAGTGTTTCAGAATAAACCACACCTTGTTCTGTCCAAAAGCTGACCAGGTTCCCCTTAAAAGAGTTTGGTCACTTTGCAAAATCCCTTCTAAGGCCAGCTCCTAGCTCACTATAAGTTGGCCTCAGAGAATAGGGAGATGGGATGCGCTTGCTCAGTTCTACCTGTTCATTTCTATGGGAGTTCCGAATATAGATGAGCAAATGTCCATGGATATATTTGGAACTCCAATAGACCTAAATGAGGGCGAGCTGGGCAAGCTGGGCAATCTTCCTATTTTCTAGGGCCGGCTTGTAAGCTACAAGCTGGCCTCAAAAGGAATTTTGCGAAAGCAACAAAACCCTTATATATATTATCATGTTTTTATTTTAAAGAAATGGATTAAATAAAGGATTTGGAATAGTTTTAACAGAACGTGGAGGTGTATGCTGGACTCTGTATCTTTTTCTTCAAAACCCTTATGAGTTTGCTTTCATATGACCTATATAACACTATGAACAATTTGGTAGGTAAAACAGTGGCAGCCTTTTTAAATAATTTTGGAAAAACTCACAAGCAGACTACTATAGGCAATAGCATGACTTCAAAGTGACCAAGGTGCTTTATCTCCCTCTATAGAGAAAGTTTAGTGCCATTTCAGCTTTGAGCCAGTCTGGTTGCTAAGCAAATACTTTCCGGTACTTTCTTTAATTAAGGTTGTCATACTATATGCTGCTAACAAAAATCAACTAAAAAGGAGTCTTAGTTTTGAAATGTTACCATTAAAACGATAATAAAATATGGATTAATTAAGCATTTTTTTTTTCTACAGAAAACCGTAACAAGTCCAGCACAACTCTGACCTTCCAGTTTACTAGAGATAATGAACAAAATGTTCAAGTTCTACAAGCCCATCTCTGGATATACTTCAAGTCCAACAGAACCAACCAGGCCAATCAGACTATTAGACTATATATGGTGCAAGAGTCTGAAAGTGCACGTATTTTTTTAAATGAGAAATATCTAGAGCCAAGATGGACTGGTTGGCAAACATTTCCATTGAAGCAAATTCTGCAGACATTCTTTGATGAAGGAAGTAAAAGTTTAAAACTAGAACTTGACTGTGAGGAATGTGAGAACATGCCTGTCATTGTCAATACTAATGATTCTTACCAACCCTTTCTCGTAGCCCAAGCGAAGGTACGAGAACAAAGCCACCATGCTTCAAAGAGGAGTCTCAAATGTGACCAGAATTCTAACCTTTGTTGCAGAAAAGACTATTATGTAGAATTTAAGGACATTGGGTGGAATGATTGGATTATAAAACCTGAGGGATACCAAATAAATTATTGCATGGGCCTTTGTCCAATGCATGTGGCTGGGGCACCTGGCATGGCTGCCTCATTCCATACCACAGTCTTCAATCTCATTAAAGCCAACAATATCCAGACGGCAGTGAGTTCCTGTTGTGTTCCAACAAAAAGAAGACCTCTCTCAATGCTTTATTTTGATAGAAATAACAACATTGTTAAGACTGACATTCCTGATATGATTGTGGAAGCCTGCGGTTGTATTTAAAAGTACAGCCATACTGCAATAAAAAAGAGATAAGCTGGCGTGTCTCTAGGCATCATGCAGAAAAAAGACAGCAAAAATTAACAAGCTTCCGAAATACACATGGAGTCTTGAAGATTAGCATGTGGCTTCATAATACTTGACTAATGGATAATCTTGCAACTCTTTTTACAAATGCATCATGTCTGTGACTGTACACATCTATCACACTGGGACTCAAGTTAAAAAAAATACTGTCTCAGCAAAAAAAAGTAGCCTTGTTGCTCATAGGAAGAATTCATCAGGGATTAGCTTTCATTTTTTAAACTGGTCTGACAAAATGATTGCTTGCTTTGGGCAACACTTTTTTCTCTGAGATATCTTGACACCTAAGGCTAAGACTGAGTTTAATGCACCTCACATCGCAACCTTTCATGTCATGATAAAGCACATGTATGGTATTCGACCAATAATATGATCACTGTAATGAACACTACCAAAGATTAAGCACCTAATGTCCTAAATGAAGACAGAGACACTAAAAAAAACTTGTTTTTTTCCAGCCATCTTGTTACATTTAAAAGTGCCAAAATAAATATCTGGAAAGAGGAAATGGAGCCTTTATGGACATTTGACGCAATGCTCCCATTTCACAGAACTGTTGTACATGTCACTTTATGAAAACTGAATGTAAAGTGCTCATTTGTCTTTTTCATGCATCTCCTAGATTATATAGCACAACAAACTTGTATTGTATTTTATATTTTATTTGTATAATATTATTATTTTTATTACTTTACACTGTTTAATAAACAAACATAAAAATAAAAAAATGTGCTTTTTATTAAACTGATTATTTATAAATGACTTTAAAGGTATATCACACAGTGTCTTGCAGCGTGTATATTTGCGCAACGCAAGACACTGTGCGTTTAGAACGCGCAGATCAGCGCGTTCCTCTAAAGCGCAGGGAGGGGGGCCATTCACTTTCATTATCCCTGCCGCGTATATGCTGGAAAGAAGTGACATGTCACTTCTTTCTGCCGGCGTTCAATACGCAGCGGGAAAGACGGCAGGTAATCATTGCTCTCTATGAGAACAATGATTACCATAATTACAGGACGTATTTTGGGGTGCATTGCAGCGCAATTACACCCCGAAATACATCGTAAAAGATGCCGTGTGAACATAGCTTAATACCCAGTAATCGTTCAAGTACCAAGACAGAGTAAAAAGCCATAAAACCAGTACCAGAATGCTGTAAGAAGCTTCTAGACTCTGATTATCTTGTAGACAACACCCAAAGTCACGTACGGCATGACTAATGAATTGTATGGTATCGTGTATGGAACGGAACAGTGGTATGTTTAGATATAGATATTATGCAGCATTTCTCCCAAAAAACCATTCCTTCTGGAGCCAAATATCATATAGGACCACACAAAATGCCTACAGCTCTACAATATCTACAGTCCCACATGAGCATATGCCTCTCTAGTAAAATGTTCACGCATTAGTTTATTTCAAACAAAAATATACTGCTTAGTTTCTAAGTTAACGCGTTTTGACAAAATGTATTTATATTTCACTGTTAATTACTGTTTCTAGATTAAGGCTATGTTCACATGGCTTAAATTGGGACGTATTTCGCCCCGTATTTCGCGACATACTGCGCTCAATACGGGGCGAAATACATCCCAATAATTACGGTAATCCACAGTTCTCATAGAATGGATTATGCCTCCTCTCCCCGCTTGGACAATACACCGCGGGGGGAGATAAGTGACATGTCAATTACTGCCGGCGAATACGCGCCGCTAGTAATAAATGTCTATGGGGCCGGCATGTGCCCCACGGGAGTCGGCGCGAGCTCCTGAAGTCCTGGCATAATTGCGGGGCGTTATTACGCCCCGCAATTATGCCGTGTGAGCTTAGCCTTATAAAGGAAACATGATATATATATATGGACATTGCTATACATGGAAAATGTGCCCTAGGTGCTGGGTACCATGGTACACATTCCAACAGTAGCACACTATCACCTAAAGAAACTAACAAAAGTAACATAGGAATTTTTGAAAAAGCATTTCTGCTATTTAGAATACATGAAAATTTTCATGTATCCTAAATAGCAGAAATGCTTTTTCAAAAATTCCTATGTGCCTTTTGATAGTTTCTTTAGTTGATAGTGTGCTACTGATATTGGAATGTGTATGTATATTGCTGCCACACCAGTGTGCACCTATGCTCATTTTTTTCAAAAAGGTTTTTGGATGTGCAGAACCAAATATTGTTTTCTAGCCTGGGTACCATGGTAAGCTCCAAGAAGTCAATTTTCCTTGCTCAGAATATTTACTGAATAGCCAGTTGAAGGAGGGCGTAGCTGAACCTCTGATCCCTAAACTGTCAATCCAACAGAATGAATAATTAAAAATAAAGAAAATGAAACAGATCATCTATACTGATAAAACACTTCCTTAGATATAACACTAGAAAGAACTTCTGGAAGCTGGAAAACACTTTCTATTTTCTTATAAGCTTTTTAGGGTTATGTACTTTACACATGATATATCAGATAAAGAGAAAATATGGCCACTCTCATCTCGTGCCCAACAGAACAGCTTAGTCTCAGTAATTTGATGAAATGTACTTAAGTGCTGGTAAATTATACATTTATGGTTATTGCTGAAACAAATATTTCACAAGAAGACAAATATATTAGAAAACATCATGCAGGGAATAGATAAATTCACTAATGTGTACATAAACGGAGCTGTTTTGGTTTTCAGTTGCACTGGAAAGTCTTGGTGGATCTTTTGAGTAATTGTGTTGTATTGAGGTAATAGACTTTTTGCTGTACAGATTCTTATTCAGTACTTGTTCACACATAGCACTAATGAATGTATTATCGGAATCCATATTGAATATATACAGATGTAGGAAAACTTAACTTGACATGAAATATATTATCATACCCGTGGCACAGGACTTTGTATCAACCTTTTTAATGTATTTCAATGAACTCTAAGATAAAATATGTCAGAGCAGCAAGATATCTTTGTCAACTAATCCTTGCTACATCTGTATATATATTCTAGGCAAGCCACATGTTTTAGGGTTTTTTTTTTTAACTAGTAGCTTGAATATTTTCAGATCACTATTTAGTAAGGCATGGCTATTGAAAGTGGTTCTTCATGTGTGTTTGTTGATTTGATATTTACATGTGCCATCAGCACATCTGGTTCTGGCAGCCAGAAAGGGCAACCTCTGTACCATTATTATCCACAAATGAAGCAGAATTATAAAATGCATAGGCCTTTTATGGTTTAAATCATAGTATGTATGTGAAACTAACAACATTTAGTGAAAGCCTAAGACATTTAAGGTTTTTTTTTTTTCTGTCTGTTTCATGGAGCCTGCTCTTCACAGCCATCTTCAGGGCCCCACTGTCTGTTCAGGCTGTGGGAGGTTCTACAGCAGTGACTGACATTGTAGCTCTGCTGTTCCTAGCTGAGTCTTTTAGAGGGGCACTGGTGTTGGAGGGGTTTCAACATCAGAGCACAAGGCTACAGAGAGTTAAAGGGTTAAAGTTTTTTAATAAGAAAGATAAGCTCTTGTGCTGGTGATGAGACACAACAGGGAATGAAGTCACCATCTTGGTTAGGGCTGCTAGAGGAGAGAGGTGTGATCGGCAGCCTAGGAATCCTACTGTAAATAAGCAGAAGATAATCTGATGAAGCAAATACAGCAAAATCAAAACAGCAATGTAATGACGGCGCCTACTCGGGCCTCAGCGCAGTCTTCTGTGCTGAGCAGCAGGTGAATTGGACGAGGTGTGAGTGACAGCTTTCTGCAACTATTAGTTCTGGATGTCAGGGAGCCAATCACACTCTGGATTGGGTCCCTGACCTCCTATCTAAGATTCCTCCTGCCTTCAGTTTCTTGTTGGTTATAGCCTTGACTTATACTAGTGCGCGTTAGTATTTCCTTTTTGCTTCATTTGGATTTCTGCCTATTGACATACGTTTCTGCTTATTGTTTCAGCACTGTTTGCCCTTCCTGGTTCTGTCCCATTCCTATTGGCTTCTCTGCTATTGTGTTTATCTGTCTCATCTGTTTTGTGTTTTCACGTATTCAGGGTAGGGACTGCCGCCCAGTTGTCACCGACCGCTTAGGATTGGGTCAGCAAGCAGACAGGGACCATTTTATTATTGGAAGTCTTTCTGTTTTAATCTACCAATCGATATGTACTCTAGGGGCGACATGTAGGAACGGGGCTGCACCAGTCTTCTGGTGTACTTTGAACCCAAAAGAATGTATGAACGATAAGTCCTTTTGTAATGCTCCAAAGACACTTTTTAATGCGCCAAAGATTAGGGGCGTTCTGGGCGTGTCACACCACATTCAAAGAAGTAAACACTTTTATGTTTCTATGACGCCAAACCTGCAAGACCAGGTTAAAGGTGGTCTGGCTGAGCCAGACTTGTCGTATTGGCACTACAATGCGCCTGTATGTATGACCCGCAAAAGAACAGGGTCATAAATTCTGGCTCATTCTACGCTGCCTTAAAGATATTTAGAGCCGGCCTGTCAGCGCCAGGATTCATACATGTCACCCGAGGTGTCCATCTAGTGGTTGTAAGTGCTAATACATTTTTTTCATACTTCCTCGGTGTCTTTTACATGGCGTGTGAGAATAGAAAGGTCTCAAACCTTCAGGCAAAAATCTAGTGACTTACAGACTATATCACTAGATCCAACTCCATAAACTGACACCTGAGTTACCCAACACCGAGCTGCTTTGTCTATAATGTATTGCATTAAAATATAATACATATGGGATCACTGTACTGATGGATTTAAAGGTAAATATTAAGGGATAGCCCTTATCTTTATGGCTACAGCATTGGTTTTTTTGTATTAGTTCTCTGTTGCTTTAACAATCAGTATGATGTAATATGCACCTTGTTCCTGTTATCTCACCTTATCATGAACAGCCAGCATGAACTGGACATAGTCAGAACAATGCTGTAGCTGGAAGAGTCTTATAAACCAAAAATGGTATGATGTGTAAGGACATGCCTCCATTGCACTGGTTTTTAGTCGGATTTTTAAGAGAATTCAGTATTTAGAATCTGCAAAAATCCTACTGTAAACCAGTGCCCATACACCTCAATAGAAAATCCAAGCTGTAGTGTACACAGCTCAGATTTTCTATTGTCGGTTTTCAAAACCACCACCTTAGGGAACATGCTCTATTATCCCTAGCATTACGGCAGATTCTAGTACAGTTCAATATTAAAAGGCCGGCCGAAATCCGAAAACCGACAGCAAAATCCGTGCCAAAAACTGGAGTATGGTGATTTTAATATACCAACAGATTTCCGACGACATTTTACAATTGCTGTGTAGACATACCCTAAGGATATATGTGAGGATTTAGTTATGATCAAGGGTTAAAAGAACTAAACTTATTTAGTCTTAAAGGGGTTGTCTCACTACAAGGATTGTTTTTTATCTTAAAGAGCTTGCAAAAACAAGTCACTTTGCAATATGTGTCCATTAACAGTGTCCTACCTATTCTGAGATATCCCCTCTCGTATGGGCTGCATCAGCTCCTCAGGTTGCTATAGCTACAGACCTGTTCAATCTCTCATGATAGGCTGCCAGTGCTACAGATCTGGTGTCCTCAGCAGCCTGAGTAGCCAGTAGAGGCCAGTAAACACACCCCTGAATTCAAAAATGAAACCGAGAAAACAGGACTGAGGTAAGATGAATCGATGTAGTGAGACAACCCCTTTAAGAAGAGACGTGAGGGAAGACATGGTTAATTTGTATAAGTATATAAGTGGCCCCTACATGTATGGTGAAAAACTGTTTAACATAAAACCCATGCAAATGACAAAGGGGACTCTGTCCATCTAGAGAAAACAAGGGTCAATTGTCCGAGGTGATAAGCCTTCTTCAACATAGGAACTGTGATTCTGTGGCATAGCTGCCCCCAGTTGCTGGTCTCAGCAAGAACAGTTGAGGACTTCAGAAAAGGCTTAGACCATTGTAACGTTCTTTCAAGGACTTTATTGCAGAAAAAACAAACACAGAGGAAATTGCAGAAAAAACGTAGAATGGGGTGGATCCTTTCGGCGGTGAAGGATATTAGGGGCAAAACAAAGTTCCAAAAACAAGCGGGAGAGAAGCAAGCAGGATACAGAAACAGATGGCAAGCAAACAAAATGAAAATCTGCAGCAGAAATTCGCTTACATTTCTGCTGAAGATACACAACGGATTTTCATATGGAAAAATTTGTCATGTGCACCATGGCTAATACTTAATTGCAGTGGGAAACTCTAGTTTCATTAAAGGTTTTTATCGATACTTTTGTTGCCTATTGCTACTACTGCAATGTTTCTGCAGTGGACTTTATTGCAGGAAACAAAAACCATACAGGAAATTGTAGACAACCCATGAAAAACATAAACAAGGGAGTGTATCCAAAGGGCCGTGAATGTATCCAAGTTCAAAACAAAACAGGTAAGCAGACTTGCACAAGGAGGAATATCAAAGGAACAGAGGGGTTGGATCAGGAGGAACACCAGAGGATTTGCCGACATGAACTAGGAGGAACACCAGAAGAACTGCGGACTTGGACCAGAGGAACTACAGGCAGGCAGACAGGTACCAGATCAGGAACACAAAAGACCAGGGAAACAGTGCAGGAAATCCAGCATGCACATCACAAACTCAGACCCTGAGTGCAACACATGGCAGAGCTAAATAGTTCCCCTGAGAGTTAGATGGGCAGCAACTGTGAGTGCTTAGGGCAGGTTAATCATTACCCTGCTGGAAGGCACAGAATGCACTGAACAGTTCCAAGTGTTTAAGGCATGAAGAACAAAAGCCATTATAACAATATACAGAAACATATTAACAAAGTTTTAAAAATACCTATGCTACCCCCACCCCTCCGTTATACACATCTTATCCCTGCCTTTGGCTGAAATTAAGGGATATATGTCTTTTTTCAACAGTAGTAGTAACTATCTATGCATGCTGTTTATTGGTAGATGCATATCGAAATGTTACAACAGGTGTTTGTTGCTAGATACTTTTAGTGCAAGAAAAAGTCTTTATACTATCAAATTATCATAAGCTAAAAGTTAAGTTAGACAACTATCATGAAAATTATAAAGGAAAACTTAAAAACCTTGTGACTTCGTTATTACAGATGTTAAACGTATTAGTAGTAAGCCTGCTACGAATATACAAAGTCTAATTTAACACACAAATATTAGCCTTTCACTCTAAGGTAAATTTCACATGAAAGTGATACAGGAGCATTTCTGTGCCCATTTTATGGCTGCAAGTCCTGGCCTGACCTCAGGTCTAATGACCGGAGCTAACAACAAAATAGGGATCTATGATGGTGTCAGCTCTGGACCCCATAGCAGTTGTTATGCCTGCCATGGCTATAGTTACGCCCATGAGGAGACACATATGTTCCATAAGTTAAGTCTCACAAAGAGTTTCTTTTACAGAAGTGCTTTTCAATTAACATCTTCTACATTTTCAAAAAGTATTTAACTCTGTCCAAGTTTCTTGCATGATTGTGTATTTGTCTAATCTTTACAAAGTTCTGTGTTTATCATTTACCAGCAGCGCCACAACAGGGAATCAATTTCTGTGGTTTAGGCCCAGTGCCTACTAGGTGACATGTTGTGAAAGGTCACTGGCATTGAAATAAGGTAAATGACAGATAAAGATGATTTCTATCTTTGTACCCATGCAAATATCTAGGTTGTTCACGTGACCACTGCATGGCAGGTCTACACAGTTAGGAGATGGATGCACAACAGAAGACATCTCTTAAATAAGTATAACTGAAATAAAAAAGTGTTAAAGTGTAGTGCTTACATCTTAAAACCCAAGCCCAGTTGTTTGGTTATTCATTACTGAGTCTTTATATTTTACCAAGAACACAAGTAAGGACTATATTCAAAAGGTTGCTGCCTTTTCAGGTTTGTTTGTCTAAAATTAAAATTTATAAGTTCAGTATAAGCCACTCAAACAGACCATACAGTATTTAACAATACAAAGTTCTATTCTACATGATTGTCATGTCAAAACTAGCACTTTTATATATTTTATCTTAGAACAAAAAGAAATTAATTCCGTTTTGGTACAATTTGCCCCTTTCTTCCAGATGTTTTCCTGTCAGATTTGTCTGAAGTACAGCAAAATAAACACTATTTGCTTCCAACATCAGAAGCATACAGAGGTACAGGAGAGATGGCATGTATTTTGTGGCCGCGCTATTTCCACTCTGTACACCATAATACATTTGCTTTGATGGGAATATCTTTTCTATTTTACGTCTGGTCTAGAAATCTTGCCTTTTTTCAGAAACAAGAAGTGGTGTGTTGGGCAATATCCATGTTTCCTAAACTGTCAAATGGAATAGATAAATTTGTACAAAGTTAAATGAATAAAGTATATAAAAACAAAGGACGACATGTATGTACAGGGCTGCGGCAAAAGTCTGGCATCTTTTCAGTCCGAAAACTGGAGCAGCCCTGTTTGCTATATTTTTAACCAGTTGCAAGCAAATATCAGGTCTATTGCAAAGCGCCCGCAGCACTTTGTAATGCGCCTGAGATCGGGCGGCGTGCGGGAGGCAGGGCCCACTACAACCGCACAAAGCTAGACATTAATAGCTTTAGTATGGCAAATCCAGGTGCATTACTGCTGGAACAGGTAGAGCACTTTAAAAGTAGTAGGGCACTGTGCTGAGAGTTCTTGCATCCTGAGTGAAGAAGAAGTGAACTGTGCTGAGTAATATGCTATGTCAAGAAGTGTAATGTTCTTAAGTCAAGTGCCATCAATAAAGCCTGAAGATTCTTGGAAAAAGTTATTGTAACACTGTAATAAGATATTTCTAAAATGTTGTAATACACCATCAACCAACCTGCTACATCTCCAAAACTATAACTGCTTTTTATGGTCAGGCTCTAAAACAACTTGGGAGATGCAAGACATATGTTCTCCTGTTTGCTGGAGGTCTCTTTGGGAACGTATTTATGAGACCAGTGTCAGACTGGGTTACCTAGGGCCCACCGATAGAGTTGATTCTGGGGGCCCATCAGTTGAGTTGATTCTGGAGCTCTATAACATCCATTACAACAACTGCTTTGGATGTTTCATTAATTATAGTATGTTCTAGGCCCATCTTTTAAAGTTGTGGTGAAAGGCACAGCTCTCTGATGAAACGTGTTGAGGTTTAGCAATGGTACTGCATGTTTCTTTTGTTGATTGTGTACACAAAGTTCACATGAAAGATAATGGGAGAGGGATTAGAAAAAGCCAAAGAGCATCAAGTGGAGACATGGAGATGTGCTCTCTAATAACTACTGGTCAACCTTCAGTAGTAGAATTACACACATGAGTGGAGTTCATGGAATTTATTCTAAGTGGTCGATTGTTTCCCGAAAACTCCCTTTTTCAAACATGAGATCTACTCCAAGACATGCTGGCAGTCTTTGCATACACACCTCCTTCAATAATTGTTGAGACTCATTTTTATCAAATATCTGAAGTATATCTTTTGTCTAAGGAAGGGAGTTTTTCCTAAATGCATCAATAGAATAAATTCTACTAATTTCTTTTATTTGATGATAACATGAAGGCAACTTCTCCTTCTAAATACAAAGCACTGTTATACATCATCATGACAGCTAGTTTAATCAGTACTGCAGACTTAATATTATACTGTATTATTCAATGGCTAACAGACTGATTCCAGGGCAATAGAGGTTGATAAGGAGCAGGCTCCCTATTCTAGCACAAGTGCATCAAATAAATCCCAGCTGCTCTGCATGATCTAAGTTAGCTTGGAGCTGCGTTATCACAGAATGGATGCCACTAGTAAGTAGTGGCCTTCTTATCACTCTTTGCTTCACAAAGATGATCCCGACAGGACACTGTGCTGAAAATTTGCCGAAAAGGAAAATAGGGGTCCCCATTGGTGGTCTGAAGTCTTGTAGTTTGAGCAAAATAAGACAAGGTCCAACTTCAGGCTGGTTCAAAGCAGTAGTCAACTGAAGTAGCAGGTTGGCAGAGTTCTCCAGCATACCTTGTGGTGGTTGTTTGCTATCCCAGGTGGGATACATGTCCTGCTGCCATCACCATGCTCCCTCTCCCTATCACTGTTCTGCCAGTGTGGGAATGTCTCGCTACACAACATGTATTATCAGCTGTCTGCTCCTGCTTTCTACCTCACCTGCAGTCCTGAATCAACCCAAAGATGCCCTCAATTGAGAAGATGAAGATCTATAGTTGCAATCAGAGAAGATATCAGAGAAGCTGTCATTGCAACTTTGTCTGATCAGTACTGCTATCTCCTATACAGTATGCAGCATCACACTTCAGGGCTTGTGCCCACAGCATGGTTTTTCAGCTGGTTTCTCAGCTGGTTATCGGTTTTGAAAACCGTCTGCAAACCGTCTGAAAAACTTTTATACAAGCCTCTATGGAAAATCCATGCAGCAGTCCCCACTGCATGGATTTTCCGCCCAGCGGTTTTTTAGACCGCTGGCGGTCCGAAAAACATAGAACATGTTCATTCTTTCGTCCGGTTTTCGGATGGAATATGAACATGTCTATATGAAGGGGGAGGACTGTCCCCCTGCAGTCGTGTGCATGGTGCAAAAACAGGACAAATACCGTTGGATAAACCGACCGGTATTTGTCCTGTGCCATGTAAACGGTCCCTAAGTTACACATGCCATCTGATCTACTGGCAGCATATTATAGGAACTGAGTGTATTAATATATAGTTTTGTAGAGAAAGATTCAGTAGAAGTTGTATCTTATTCATTATAATTTGTTCTTATTATGGAATCAGCAGTCCAGTTAGTGGTGTTATCAGTGATTGACAGCTATCTATGTATGCACACTAATGCAAGAAAGGCCACCCACTGGACTCCTTAACTAAGGAGGGATTTAAGTGAATAAAAAACAAATTCTACTGAATCTTTCCCTGCAAAACTATGTATCAATCTGCTCAGCATTTTCTTTTCTATAACATCCTGCTGGCACATCTAAAAGCATGCTCGAATGTGACAAGTTCTTTTAAAATTTAATTTTAAAATTATTATTCATTCATGGTCTGTGGCTTTTATTGCCTTAGCAATACCCATGACAACACATAAATTATTCCCTCCAAAGAGCTGTCACAATTTGGTACCAACTAGAGTTCAAGACTCTCCCAAGTTGCAACAATACCAGGGGCGTAACTACCGGGGTAGCAGGGGTAGCAGTTGCTCCGGGGCCCGTACGCTCAGGGGGGCCCGCGCCCCGGGGCAGCTGCTACTGCATCCGCTACCCCGGTAATGCCGCTCCTGGGCCCGCCGGCAGTGAACTTTACCGCTCACTGCGGTGGGCAGGGAGCTGAGGGGCCCGGCGGGTGCTGCCTCTGAATGCCCGGGCCCTCCGGCCGGAGCGTTCAGAGGCAGCGCTACCCGGAGGTAGCAGAACGGAGCGACGATCGCTCAACTCTGCTACTTCCCCTGCCGGCCCTCTGTGATCACGTGGGCGCGCACGGTGACGTCACATCACCGCGCCGCCCGCGCTGAGTGCAGAGGCTGCAGGGAAAGTAGCAGACCGGAGCGAGCGGCGCATCGGGGGAGTGTGGACCGAGGTGAGTAAACTATTTATTATTTTACCTGCCTCTAAGCCTGCCTGTATACCCCTAAGCCTGCCTATACAGCCCCTTAGCCTGCCTGTATACCCCTAAGCCTGCCTATACAGCCCTTAGCCTGCCTGTATACCCCTAAGCCTGCCTATACACCCCCTAAGCCTGCCTATACACCCCAAAGCCTGCCTATACACCCCCTAAGCCTGCTGTATAGCCCCCTAAGCCTGCCTATACCCCCTAAGCCTGTCTGTAATACCCTCTAAGCCTGCCTATACACCCCCTAAGCCTGCCTGTATACCCCTAAGCCTGCCTGTATACCCTTAAGCCTCCCTATACACCCCCTAAGCCTGCCTGTATATCCCTAAGCCTCCTTATACACCCCCTAAGCCTGCCTGTATACCCCCTAAGCCTGCCTGTATACCCTTAAGCCTCACTATACACCCCGAAGCCTGCCTGTATACCCCCCAAGCCTGCCTGTATACCCCCAAGCCTGCCTGTATACCCCCCTAAGCCTGCCTGTATACCCCCCTAAGCCTGCCTGTATACCCCCTAAGCCTGCCTATATAAACCCCCTAAGCTGACTTTATACCCTCTAAGCCTGCCTTTATACCCTCTAAGCCTGCCTTTATACCCTCCAGCTTGCCTTTATACCCCCCAGCTGGCCTTTAGACCCCCCCAAGCTTGCCTAGATAGCTCTCCCAGCCTGCCTAGATAGCCCTTCCAGCCTGCCTAGATAGCCCTCCAGCCTGCCTAGATAGCCCCTCAGCCTGCCTAGATAGCCCCCCAGCCTGCCTAGATAGCCCCCCCAGCCTGCCTCAATAGCCCCCTAAAGGCTGCCTGCCTGAATAGCCCTATAGCTACCGTGAAGCCTGTCTGCCTATATAGCCCCTATAGCCCCCTAAAGCTTGCCTACCTATATAGCCCCCAAAGCCTGCCTGTCTACTTATATGGGGCCCCTTTAGCTACATAAACCCTACCTATATGGTCCCTATAGCCCACCTAACCCCTGTCTACCTGTATGTCTCCCTATAGCTACCTAAACCCTGCCTGCCTAAATGGACCCCATATAGCCAGGGGGGCAGGTGCTGGAAAAGTCAGGATTCTAAGATATTTGTGTCTAAATCTACAGGAACAAGTGGCTGGGAGATGTCATCATGATGGTGGACTGGACCGGATGCAGAACAAAGGTGAAAGTCAACGACTCGTCAGAGAAACGTCACCTATGAGTCACATGATGTAACTACACTCTAATCACTTATATGTCTACAGAGGCTGTGCACACTGGTGTCTACCACTATATGGTCACTGTATGATGGTTATATACAGTCTGCATAGCCTGTGTACACTGGTGTCTTCCACTGTATGGTCACTGTATGGTGGTTATATATAGTCTGCAGAGCCTGTGTACACTAGTATATACCACTATATGGTCACTATATGGCGGTACTATTGGTATTGTGTACTGATCAGTAACAGTGTAGGGATATTATTCAGTCACTATGTGGTGGTAATTTTTTGGTCATGTTCTGGCGGTATAGTCAAGTCCATATGTAGTAGTGTTATTGGTAATGTTGGTTTTTGTATAGTGGATTTGGTTGGTAGCAATATGTTAGTGAGAAGTATGGTGAGGTATTTGACCCTTGTATTATCTACATTACCTAACATGTCCTGGTACATGGTCGTGGTCAGGGAGGCGGGCGGGGTAGGGGGGTAGGAGGCCCCATCCAAAAGTTTGCTTTGGGGCCCTGGCTTCTCTAGTTACGCCCCTGAACAATACATCTTTACCTCTCTACCCTTAATAGAGCCTTAATTCTCTATGCATATAGCATAACTCCTACTGATATAATTAGAATATTAGAAAGCGATTGATTTATAGTACAATATAAAAGATATGTCTTGTCAAAACTATAGATTCAAGATGATGACTTTTGACTAAGGATAAAAAGAATGGAAAATTCATTGTACCTATCCATCTATAGATGGTATGCATGAAGTAGATTTGCTTACTATTAATTCCATTACAATCTTGGAATGTGTCATCAGACTCTTGCACAATCATGTATTGTTATTGCAAATGATCTGTTCACAACAAGTCCTTAGGATATGATAGGGTTCACTGAGTTCTTTTAACTCCAGCACGTCTCGATGTCCTGACCTTACACCTACTTGTACCTGAGCCAAAAAGATTCCCTAATCCAAAAGCTGCCAGAGAAAATAGATTGATCTGTCCAATTTAACCAAACATTCAAATAATTGCACTTTGATTTAGTCCTGACATGACATTTAAAATTACCATACATTCCTATTTCAAGCTCTTGTGGTTCTCCAAAAAGCAATTTCCAGGTACTGTGTGCTTTACCTAAGTGTAATTTAATTAGAAGGCCAACCCCACTTACATAACTCAAACCCACTTATATAAAAAGAGAACTGTTTGGTGAATAGGATATGATTGTGATATCACGACATTTCGTGCTATCTGCTCTTAGATCACAAAAAAAGCTGTTGAAATGCTTTTAAAAAGGTCAAAATACCTTACTGTGCTGTGATATCATGGTGCATCATTTATTAAGTTTATTTTTTCTACATCTGTAGGTGTTGTGTGTTTGGTGAGACTGTAAGCGGAGTCGGTAATATGCTCTTTTAGTTTCAAATTACTAAAAAATCCTTATCATTTGTACATTCATGTAGCGGGCGGCGCCGCGCTCCGGCCCGCGGGCCGCAGGCGCACCCGTGCCCTCTCTCCAGGATTCCTGCCCGGGACGGGTGGCGCTGCTGGCCGCGGGACGGGCCGCGGGCGCGCTTGCTCCGGTCACTCACCTGACCTCGTTCCTGCTCTGTCGGCGTCCCCTGCCGGCCGTGGCGCGCGTGCCCGCTCTCTTGCGAGCGCGCGTGACCGCTCTCTTGCGAGCACGCGCGCTCGTCCTTGTGCATTTAAAGGGCCAGCGCGCCGATAATTGGCTGCTTGCCAGGAGCTGCCCCTATTTATTGGTGACGTCAGCGGGACTTTCTTTGCTGGATCTATGCTGCCCCAAGCCCTAGAGAAAGTGTTCCAAAAGTATATTCTCGCCTTACCGTGTACCAAACCTCTTGCTACATATCTGGACTCCGAACCTCTGCCGCCTGCCCTGACCTTCCTGCCTGTCCACGACCACGAACCAATGCCGCCTGCCCTGACCTTATGGCCTGCCCACGACTACGTTTACTGGACTACGACTCTGTACCTCGCTGCACCTCGGCCGCCATCGCAAGCAAGTCACGTCAGGGGGGACAACCTGGTAGCCTCACGCCGCAGCAAGTCCATCCCGCTTTGCGGCGGTCTCTGGTGCAAACCGGGGGCTACTTAGATTCCGTTCCCTGGCGTGGCTTAACTACCATCGCTTGCGGTGGTCCAGAGGATCCACTACCCAGCCGTTACAATTCAAGTTGCAAGGTTAAAGCGAGCCAACATATAATCAATGGGTCTCATGTAGGAAAATTGTCAGACCAATCAGAACTCCCCTTTCATTTCATATATGAAAAATGAAAGAAGAGCTCTGGTTGATATGGTCAACTAAGAAAGCTAGATGTGCAAAAATGCAGGAAAAATGTACAACATTTTTGCACCACATTTTGATGTATTTTATGCTAGATTTTAAGCACAACCACTATAGTAAATTGCCCTAATGAGTAAGAAACATTACACTTATTAAACTTTCTGTATGTTGTATATTCTTTAAACTGCCAAGCATAAGTGCCACTGAGATGTACCAGAAGAAACTCAAAAGTTTGCAGCTGGGGCATACCGACAGCTGGGCTGACCACATGCGGGCCCTCCTGAGAGCAGTCAACCAGTGGACCTCAGGGTTGGAACTCACCACTGTCCAGCAGCTGAAGGAGCTCATCACAGTGGAGCAGTTCTTGTGGAAGTGCCCAGAGGACCTCCAGCAGCACCTTTGTGACAGGAAACCACAGGTGGCTTCAGCCACAGCAAACCTCGCGGATGAGTATGGCAACAATCAGGTACCAGAGGCCAGGAAGTCCATCAGCTGGAGAGGGGATAAGGCACACATGGTGCCAGTTGTCCCTACCCCTAAGCCCAAGGGGCTCCCATCCCATGTTTCCCCGTTCATGGTGGAACACCGACTCCGTCACCTTTGAAAACAGCCGGGACACTTCAAGGCCATGTGTCCCCAGCGCTAGAAGGGTCCATCCAACTCCCTTTTCCACCCAATGTTTTGTGTGTGGGTGGGGTTGGAGGAAGGCCTCTTGATAACTATCAGCCCGTCACCGTAGGTCGGGTCTTGGCCATGGGACTCCTGGATACTTGTGCTGAGATGACTGTTGTGCAGCCTGAGCTGGAGTCCCCACAGGACATGATACCAAGGAAGGTCTGCTCCCCCCAAATGTAATGTAATATCCACCCCAGTTAATAATGTTGACAGTGTTATTAATCTGCATACTGATGGGAGTGTGGGGGTAGATGATGTGATGTGTCCCTCTCCATCATGTGGAGAGGAGGTAAGGTCAGCAAGCTGCAATGAGGCAGCAGGGTGCTGGGATTTGTTTTCCCTTGGTGCGTTATCAGAGGGGACAGACAGGGGGAAGACTGCTACGGTCGTGGAGCATGCAGGTGAGGCAGGGCTCCCAGGGTAAGGCTACTGGGCAGGGTCTCCCAACAGCTGGGATGTCAGAGGGCCAGGTTAGGCTGACTGATCTAGCGATTGGTACAGGTGGCGAGGGGGAGGGAGCACTACCAGGTTGTGGCCGCTGTCATGCGCATTGGCAGTGTCAGGGGCCCGGGGGTCCCACAGCAGCCTGATGGCGTCCTTCCATCGGACCAGGTAAGTGCCAGGGCAGGCGAGGACCAGCAGTCAGGTCCCGGGGAACTGACAGAGGACGAGGCAGTCTTGTTTATTCTGGCCACGTCTAGTTGGGAGTTTCAGGCAGCAATAGAGGCTGACGACAGCCTGAAAGCTCTCAAGCACAGCCTCCCTAGGACTGGGACCAAGAACAACTGTACCACGTGACGGTTGGACCAGCGTAAGCAGAGGCGTTGCCCTGGGACCGATGGTTAGTGGTACCTTATCCATTCAGAGTGGAGTTGTTGCAGGTAGCACATGAGATTCTGATAGCTTGGCATCTAGGGATCACCAAGACAAAGGACAGACTGGTCAGCATTTCTACTGGTCAAAGATGGCAACCGATGTGGCTGCCTACTGTCATTCATGCAACACCTGTCAGAGGGTGGATAAAGCAGGTCCGCGCCCCAAAGCCACACTGTTAACTCTGCCCATCATTGACAAGCCTTTCAGGAGGGATGCTGTGAATTTAATTGGACCACTGTCCATTCTCAGCTGGAAATGCTTCATACTGATGGTCGTAGACCCTGAAACGCTAGCCTTGTATTCCATTTGGGTCAACAAGGTGGCCACTGCCTTACTGGAGATTTTCTCCCATGTGGGTTCTCCCCAGGAAATGCTCACTGACCGGGGGACCCAGTTCATGTTGCATTTCATGGAGTCCCTCTGTAAGCAGATATAGGTGCAACATCTGGTGTCCAGCCCGTATCACCCACAGACTAATGGCCTGTGTGAACGGCTCAATGGCACCCTAAACCAGATGCTTAAGATGTTGGTCGACTCCCACGGGCGTTACTGGGAGCGGTACCTCCCACACCTGCTATTCACTTACCAGAAGTGGTGATATGACCAGAACGCTTGTGAGAGGACCTACCAGGTGGGTGAGAAGATGTGGGTACTGGTCCCTGAGCTGGTTACATACCATCACTGGAACCAATAAGAGGTTGCTACGCTGGAGCCTGGTGTTCCAACAGTACCACTTCACCTTTCGCTAAAGGAAGGGTTGTCCCGACAGGAGGTGGGGGACAGTGGGCGCACAGGAGAACACCAAGAGGTAGTGACCTCTTGTGCCATCTAAAGGGGGGAGGGTTGAGGAAAATAATAAAAGTCATCCCCCCAGTTCTTGTACAGTGACTTCACCCAAAGTCCCTCTCAGTCATATTGTAGGATTCAGAACTTCACCTTGGCTCCTTCACTGCTCAATGCATGTCATTGAGGAAGCACTCAATTAAACAAAAGCCAAAATCCTACAATTTGATGCAAGGTCTGTCAGCAACCAATCCAGGTAAGGAAGCGGCCCAGCAGGGAATCAAGCCTTAAAGGGTTCTCAATAATTTTGTTAGCACCTTGGCCAGGGCTAGGTTAGACATATGCTCCAAGAGGCAAAGCATCAAAGGAGATTTGGCAGACACCTGGGGCCAAAGTTCCATAAAGAGTTATGAAAATATGAAAGCATCCCACATACATAGCTGTCATTCGCTCACTTGTAGGACCAACGGGCAGAGAGAAACGGGAAACTGGTACCAGGAACAGAGCAGCGACCCAGTGTCCCCAATCATAGCTTGGACCCATCCAATTCTGATCATACCTATGCGGCGACTCTGCACCATTGCAGAGTTATAGTCCATTTCGTGTCAGAAGCTAGAAACAACAAATCCATTAAGAAAAATAAATGTATAGGCACACACTGGTGTGGAAGCCAAAAGTAATGCAAACACAGTACAATATCAGCAGCACTCTATAAGCACTAAAAAACAGTCAAAGAAGACATATGAATTTTTTGAAAAAGCATTTCTGCTATTTTGGAGTATATGAAAATGTTAAGGTTCTTAGGCTATGTTCACACGGCTGATTTCAGAACTGATTCACATCGGATTTCCAACGTAAATACGTTCTGAAATCAGTTGCAAATTAGTTGCAAATCAGTTGCACATAAGTGCCACTAAGTGTGGCACGTATTTGGAACTGATTTCCTGACGGATTCACCATCCCCATTCATTATAGTTGGTGAATCCGTCCGGAAATAATTGACATGCACATTGTTTTTTGTGGCCGGATTGCGGCTGCAATCCGCGGCCGCAATCCGGAACGGAAATAAGTGTCGTCTGAACGACAACACGTATTTCCCATTAAAATCAATGTAAAACGGCCAGTTACTTGTTTGTAACTGATTTCGCAACGGATTTGCGGCCGTAAATACGGCTGCAAATCCGTTGCGAAATAAGCCGTGTGAACGAGGCCTTAGAGTAACTGTAATTGTCCACATAACACGGCAAAGTGATCTCAATTCAGATGGGAACATACAGGGGCATTACAAAATCGATATAGGCAATTTTGCTGGGTCCGAAAATAAATTAAGCTCCTATGAGGATTTTAGGGTCAATGTGTTAAAATAATGGAAAATGTGAAGAAAAAAAATATCCTATAGATCTGATAAAGGAAGCCCGCAATAGAGCTTCTTAAATGACACGGGCAGATTGTTTATCAGGGAGAAAAATATTAAAAGGAAATAAGCAGAGACATTAACATGATTTATATTTTGTCACCACAGATATCTCTCAGTTTAAAGATGTACAGGAGATTCTTATAAAACATTGGGGCATTTTAGAGCTATACCCCATTTTACAACCCCATTGTACAACCAATGATTACCTATAGGCGAGCTAAGACCTTAAAAAACTCCCTTTTTCCATCAAGATTGCACCAACATAGATTAGATTCAGAGGAGAGTAAGAGTAAGAAGCCCAAGGGAGTCTTTAGATGTGAATACCCTACATGAAAGTGCTGTAAAGAAATTTGTCCTTATACTACTTTTAAATCCTCTACAACAGGGGAGATATTTAGGATTAAATCTTATTTCACCTGTAATAACATCTTTGTAATTTATTTAATTACATGTGATTGTGGAAAACAGTATGTGGGGAGGACAGTAAATAAGTTATCTAAAAGGCTAAATAATATTAAGCATAACCATTTAATACACAGCCTCCCGCGGCATTACAATGATGTACTTTAGGGGAAACTCCATCATATTGGGTTCAACCAATAGAACATATCAAAATGGGTACCCCAAATAGAATTCAGGTTCTCACTAATAGGGAGATGTTCTGGATCTTTAAATTAAATACCCCTACCCCAAGGGGTTTAAATGAGGCTCAAGAATTTATTAATTAACGTTACACTTTTAAAAATTTTTTTTTTTTTTTTTGTATATTTGAGTTTCTAAAAAGTGTGGATAAGGGTATTTTAATTTTAAAGTTTTGAAATAAGAATATTTATTTTTATGTCAGTTGTCTAAAGAACGTAGTATCAAGATTTTTTTAGGTAGGTATTTTATGTTGCTCTTATAATAGATAGTTTTATACTTGCAATTGTGTTAAATCTATTATGCTTGTAATGTGTTATAATATGAATGGCAGTATTTTCTGTTAATAAGAACAGCTAATGTAACACTATGAGCGAGGTATGCAATTTTGTATCTCTTGCTAACATGAACATACTAGTGAAACATTATGAGCGAAGTACGCAACTTCGTATTCGCCTTTGTGTTGTTGTTGCCGGAACTTGGATCTTTATTCCAGAGACTCGTGCTCAGGAAGTTGAGCCTGAGGAAAATCGCCAGGAGTGTGCTAGAAATGCCTAGCTTGTTTTATTTGTTTTTATGCTAAAAGTAATAAATAGGCACCATATATTTGAGAATTACCTCATAGGTGTCGGCTTTCTATATCAGTTCTTTTTAATCTGTGCGCTGTTTTAAGACAAACAAGGATTCGGCGATGAGTCCAGAAGCTTAATTTATGTTAATGAAGGTCCATGGGAGCGCGGCTCTTCAGTGTTCCTGTTAACATGTCAGCACAATTTATTTGGATTTATGGCTATTTAGTGAGTTGTACCACACTAGCGTACAACCATCACAGGTGAGCAAGACCAGCAAATGTTGATAATATTCAAGTGTAATTCCTACACAAGGGAACATTTCTGTCCTGCTTTGTCTTTTAGCACTCATATGTTCTGATTCTTGACTGTCTTTGCGGATTCAAATTTGTGAAGATGATGAATGGAAGACTGCCTTCAATATTCTTCAACTGCCTTCAACTTGTGATACCCTTCATTCTTTGCAATGCTCCAGCCGTCTTCCAATAATTTTTTAACAAGATCTTCAGGGACCTCCTTTACTCATGAGTCATCGTGTATCTAGACAACATCTTGATTTTCTCACCTAATCTTGAAACTCATCATACCTATGTGCACCAGGTTTTAAGATGCCTACAAAGCAATTAACTCTATGCTAAGCTTGAAAACTATGTCTTTGTATAGAACAGTTTATCCTTCCTCCGGTACATTGTCTCTGATAAAAGCCTTCAGATGGAACCTGCCAAGTTGTCCTCTGTCCTATAATCACCGCGACCAGATAATCTATGGGCCATACAGTGCTTCCTGGGATTCGCAAGTTACTACATCTCCAACGATGTGATGACTATTGTGATGCTTACTAAGAAAAATGTAAATCCCAAATTCTGGCCAACCAAGGCAGAACAAAAAAATTTTCCTATCTGAAGTCTGCCTTTGCCCCGGCACCTATCGCATCTAAGCCCAACCCGAGAAGCCCTTCTTCCTTTAAGTGGATGCCTCATCTGTCGGGCTGGGGCGGTCCTCACACAGAAAACTCCTAATGGCAAAACTATCACATTTTTTTTTCTAAGACCTTTTCTGCTGCTGAAAGAAATTACACCATGGGGACTGAGAGTTGTTGGCCATTAAGTTGGCCTTGAAAGAATGGCTCCATTTATTTGAAGGGGCTTTTCACCCGGTCAACATATTCACTGCCCATAAAAACCGGCTGTATCTTCAGACAACACAGTGCTTAAATCCCTCTTGTTCTCTAGATTTGATTTCTTGATACACTTCAGACCAGCAGACAAGAATGTCAAGGTCGATGCTCTCTCCCATGCTTCTGATGTAGCTGGTCTAGATTCCACACCAGGACATATTGTTCTACCTGAACGTCTGTTTATGGCAGTGCCAATGGATCTCCAGCATGTTCCCTACCTACTGCTCTGTGGAAAAAAAATCTCGAAGTGGGTATATTGGGCCACATGTTTGAAAACTGTCTAGGTCTAAAACTCACTTTGTTGCCCATAGCAACTATTCAGAGCGCCCCTCTCATTTTTCCAGAGCACTATATGTAATGAAAGGTGAGCTCTGATTGGTTGCTATGGACAACAAAGTGGCAAGGGCTTCATAATCGTCAGGAGAAGAGGGCGTCAGCTTGCGCGTCAGGCAGCGGCGCAGCCAGCAAGTGGGTCGTGTGGCCGTGAGTCAGCAGGATAGCAGCAGTGTGAGGTCCGGAGCCAAGCGGCCACGGGGTAAAAAACCCGATTCGCAGGTCCAAGAAAGTAGCGGCACAGGGTCTCAGCGAGTCTGCGGCGGCAGTAGTCACTCAGTGCGGAGCGTTGGCGGTAAAATCCGATACTCGGCGGTGTGGCATTTCTTTGCTAAGACACCGGAGGATCCGAATATGGGTATATGTAGAATCTGTAAGCAGAAAGTGAAGCGTGGCCAGGGCGCTAACGTTGGCACCACGGCCCTGCGTCAACACATGCAGCGTCACCATCCGGTGGCCTGGGAGAAACGTGGGAGATGTGGTGGTCCATCCTGCCGCCGCAGCAGCAGTGCCCAGTGGCACGCATGCCATTGCAGCCAGTCAAGGCTCCACCACCTCTGCAGAAGGGAGCTTTCTCTTTGACATCATCTCCCGGTCCAGATGCTCCTGCTCCTCGATACTCATGGCGCCAGCAGTCGTTCAGCGAGGCGATTGCAAAGAGACAACAGAAGGCGTCCAACCATCCTAAGGTGCAGAAGCTGACCGTACTCCTGTCCAAGTTGTTGGTGCTGCAGTCCCTCTCTTTCCAAATGGTGGACTCTGCACCGTTCAGAGAACTAAGGGCTTGTGCCGAGCCGAGATGGAGAGTTCCAAGCTGTAATTTCTTTTCCAAAAAGGCAGTACCAGCACTTCATAAATATGTAGAACAGAAGGTGGGCCAGTCCTTAAGCTTATCGGTTTGTTCCAAGGTGCACGGCAGCGCGGACATCTGGAGCTGTAACTACGGTCAGGGCCAGTACATGTCCTTTACTGCCCACTGGGTGAATTTGCTCCAGCCCAGGCACACAAACAACTTGACAGGAGACGGTTTTCCCTCCACTTTGTCAAACTGCGGCCCTGCCCCCAATGCCCGCCCCCTCCCCCCTCACCACCACCACCATCCACCCCTCCAAAAGTACGCCCTCATCCCAATGTGGGGGCACAGCGGTTACGCAGTTCCCCCTGCTTCCTCAGCGAACGAAGTCACAAGGGGGGGGAACGTCCGGTATGCAGCAAGAAATCGATTGTGGTTTCCCGCACCAACTCCCCGCACATCTGATTTGCCGGCTAGTGACAGGGGGAATATTCAGCACCCGGCAGGGGAGATTTGGCTCCCCCCTATTGGCCCCTCGCTACCGGCCCAAAAAAGGGGACCCTTTTTCCCCCAGTTATTGAGAGGAGGAAAAACTAAAAATACTATAGGGAAATCCTCGAGTCTTTTGGGCCCCTGCCTATGTGCGGCATCGTCCCTCCTTTTATAGGTTGACCGGGGGGGGGGGAAAGGTGGGGGGGTCGGAGCAGTACCAGCTCCTCCGCAGCAACCCAAGTTGGGGTCCTGTGAGCGCTTTCCTTCACCCTTTGAGGGGGGGCAGTCCCCAGCAGCAGCGGACCTAGCAACCCCGAACCAAAAAGGTGTGGCCTACGGGCAGCCAAATGATGTTCCCCAACTTCTGAGTTTTTCAGTGGAGAAGTTGTCCTGCCCGGCCTAGTATGGATCAGAGGGGGTTTAGTGCGGGGGGGGGGCCATCGTTTTCCCCCAAGGGGAACCCCCTTGTCCACGGAAAAATGTGGAACGACTGACCTTTGTCAAGATGAATCAGGCATGGATCGGCCAGGATTTCCACACACCAATGCCTTAGGCTTCAGACTACATCAGCCCTGACGCCTCACCCAAACTTTGAGAAATGAGTCTGGGTTCAAACTACCTGCCTCGGCCACTATTCTGATGCCGCCACCCGCCTGATGCCACACATCTGCTGACTGTTTATCCATCTGCCCCCAACCATCTTTACCCGGGACTGGTATTGCCACCCACATCCACACTCATGGTCATTGTGCCACTGTCTGACCTCATGCTGCTGCTGTGGCTGCTGCCGTGACCTCCACACTGTGTCATTGTCCCACTCTGTGGCCTACTCCTGTTTTTGCCACCTCCAGAATGTCATTGTGCCACTGTCTGACCTCATGTTGCTGCTGTGGCTGCTGCCGTGACCTACACACTGTGTCATTGTGCCACTGTCTGACCTCATGCTGCTGCTGTGGCTGCTGCCGTGACCTACACACTGTGTCATTGTCCCACTGTGTGGCCTACTCCTGTTTGTGCCACCTCCAGAATGTCATTGTGCCACTGTCTGACCTCATGCTGCTGCTGCCGTGACCTGCACACTGTGTCATTGTGCCACTGTCTGACCTCATGCTGCTGCTGTGGCTGATGCCGTGACCTACACACTCTGTCATTGTGCCACTCTGTGGC
Source organism: Phyllomedusa bahiana (assembly GCA_025379985.1). NCBI lineage: Eukaryota > Metazoa > Chordata > Amphibia > Anura > Hylidae > Phyllomedusa > Phyllomedusa bahiana. Next base: position 32,507 of record JAODAL010043670.1, read on the forward strand.
CTATTCCTGTTTTTGCCACCTCCAGAATGTCATTGTGCCACTGTCTGACCTCATGCTGCTGCTGCCGTGACCTACACACTGTGTCATTGTGCCACTGTCTGACCTCATGCTGCTGCTGTGGCTGCTGCCGTGACCTACACACTGTGTCATTGTGCCACTGACTGACCTCATGCTGCTGCTGTGGCTGCTGCCGTGACCTACACACTGTGTCATTGTCCCACTCTGTGGCCTACTCCTGTTTTTGCCACCTCCAGAATGTCATTGTGCCACTGTCTGACCTCATGCTGCTGCTGCCGTGACCTACACACTGTGTCATTGTGCCACTGTCTGACCTCATGCTGCTGTGGCTGACGCAGTCACCTCCACACTCATTGATGTTGCCACCTGAGCCCTCAGCTTGTTTTTTTCCAGCTGTCGCTGCCATGACTTTATCAGGCTACATTTCCCCTTCAATTTTTTGGTCAGTTTTGCTCTCTTAAGTGCCCAGGGAATTTTATAGTGAAGCGATTCTAAGAGTGGCGGCAGTCATCTGCGTGTTGTACTAAAACACAACATTGTATGAAGACCAAACCAAGCTCCCTCTGCATATTTAAGCATGGCACAACGTTCTACAGCACCCTGCAGGCTCTATGCAGCCTGGAAATAGCTTTTTTTTAACGTGATTCGTCCCGAAGTAATTCGGAACGAAGTTATGTTTTGCCGAGAAATCCGGCGAAGTGAACGAACCGAATTTCGGGAAATTCACCCATCTCTAGCCATAATTTATACACTATGAATGTAGTGAATGCTAACCTTTTTATAACTTTAGTTTGCTACTCTTGGTTCTTTTAACAATGATGCAATGTTTGATTGAAATTACACTCACACTGTTTTGAGACAATTAGATTCAGGATATTCAAAAATGCAGTCACTATTAATGTTCATTTCTAGATTGAGCAATGTTTTTAGAAAAAAATAAACTGATACATTATATTTATTACACGTATCAAAACTATTTTTATTGTCACTGGTAGTGTTGAGCGATTATTATCGACAAAGTTGAAATCGGCATGGTATTTACGTGATCGGATTTTTTAGATCACGCGATAATTTAGATTAAAATCTGTGTATAAACTATTAAAA
>JAODAL010043671.1:0-33628 GCA_025379985.1 Phyllomedusa bahiana
CATTCACTCACTCACTCACTCACACTTACTCACCCACACACTCACTCACTCACTCACTCACTCACTCACTCACTCACGTTGCTCCACTCACTTCTCAACCTCTCCTCGCACGTCTCGTGCTCACTGCACGCTCTCACTCACTCTACTTCTCACGTTCACTCGACGTCACCTCACGTCACCAGCGCCACTTCTCACTCACCACTTCAACTCGCACCTCACATCTCACTCACGAAGACACTTCTCGACTCAGCTCACGTCACGACACACTCAGCTCACGTCACTCTCCTCTGGCTCACTCAGCGGCGTCACTCATCGTCACTCACTCACTCACTCACTTCTCACTCACTCCGCTGCACTTCGCAGCCACTCACGCTCTGCGCAGCGCACTAACTGCGCTCACTTCTTCACTCACTTCACTCTCGTCGCACTCACGTCTGCAATCGACTCACGCACTCGTACTTCTCAATCACGCACTCACGCACTCACTTTCTCACGCACTTCTCACTGCACTCGACTTCTCGACTCACTGCTCACTCAACATCGCAAGCACTCACTTCTCAGCTGCTCTCGCATCTCACTTCTCACTCACATCGCACAACAGACTCACTTCTCACGCACTTCGTCACTCACTCACGTCGCAGCTAACTTCTCACCTCACATCTCACTCACTCACTAGCACTCACTCAGCTCACCACGCACTTCTCTCCACTCCACTCAGGTTCACGCTTTTCCACGTCAACTTCTTACACACTCACGTCTCACTTCACGATTTCTTTGACTCACTCAGCTTCTGACTCACTGCACTCGACGGGCTCCCGCACTCACGCTCTCACTGGACTCACTCACGCACTGCTCACGCACATCGACTCACTCACCACTCACTCACGCACTGCTACTCACGCTACTCACTTCTCGACGCACTCACCACTCACTCACTCACTTCTCAGCTCACTCACCTCTACAGCTCGCACCACTCACTGCACGCACTCGACTACTTCTGCACTCACTCACCACTCGACGCCGCACTCACGCGACTCACGTTCTCACTCCCCACGCACGTTCTCACTTCACTCACGTCCCTCATGCACTGCTGCACTCACGCACTCATCTCACTTCTCACGCACTCGGACTCCCTGCACTGCACTCACGTTCTCACTCACTTCGCACTCTCTGCTCACTCTAGCTCAACGCACTCACTACTGCACTACACTCTCTCACTTCTCAGCTCACTCACTCACTCTCGCAAGCACGCTACTCACTGTGCACTGCACGCGACTGCTCAATCACGGCGCACGCACTCACTCACTCACGCACTCAGCGCACTCTCTCACCACTACGGTTCTCACTCACTCACTTCACTCACTCACTCACTCTCTTCGGCACTCACTGTCAGTCACGCACGCACGCACTTCAGCTCACTCACTCACTTCTCATCTCACTCATTGGCCAACTCACTTCTCACACATGCACGCACTCATTCACGCACCCACTCACTCACTTCACCCAGACTCACTCACTTCCTACTCACCGTCGATCTCACTCACTGTCTCACGCACTCACGCACCTGCAATTCGGACGCGAATCACTCACTCACTTCGCACTGGCACTCACTCACTCACGTGCTCTTCTCGACGTCTCTGCTACATCGCACTCTCGCACTTTCTCACTCACTTGCTCACGTCACTCTCTCCTCCCTTCTCACTCACTCACTCACTCACTGCACGTTCTCACTCACGCTTCTCCCGCACGCACGCACCGACTTCTCTCGCACTCACTTCGCACTCACATCACTCTCGCAATGCACTTCTTCTCAACTGCTCGCTCGCAAGCACTATATCACCTAAGCGCACGCACGTAACTGAGTGACGCACGTAACGCTAGTCTCACAGCACGCTCGCACGCTATCACTCACGCGCTCACCTGTCTCCCTCTAATCTCGCTCGTCTCCTCGCACGCTCGCGCTGCACGGCGCACTCACTGCACTCGCTGCTCACTCACTTCTCACTCAACTCAACGAACATAATCGGACACAATCACTCAGCTAAACGGTTGCGCACGCACGAACTGCACTCACACACGTTCCACTCTATTATCACTCACTCACTTGCTGCACTCACTTTCTCACTCTCATCTCAGCGTCACTCCCACTGTCTTCAATACCTCTCTCCTCACTTCGTCACTCATCATCAGTCACACCTCTACTGTAGACACTCACGTCTCACGCACACCTCACGCACTCACGGCTCACTCACGTCTCACTCGACATCGCGACGCACGTTCTCTGCACGCAACTCTCGCACTCCCGTTCTCACTCACTCACTCTCTCACTCACGCTTCTCACGCTCGCTCGAACTGCACCTTCTCGCCACTCACTCACTCACTCAACGTCAGCACGTCTCCACGCACTCACTCACTGCTCACTCACTTCACCGCACTTCGCACGCACTGCACGCGACGGCTCTTCACATCGTCACTCACAGCACTCACCTCACTCACGCACGCACTCACTCACTCTGCACTCACTCACGCACATGCACGCTCTGTCTCACTTCAGCGCACATCGACTCACTTTCTCACTCACTCACTCTCTCACGGCTCCACCACTCACGTCCCTGCAATCCACTTCTCACGTCACATCACGCCACTCAACTCAGCTCACTCACTCACTGTCTCACTCACGCACTCCACTCACGCATCTCACTCACTGCCTCACTCAATTCGTCACGCTCTTCGCACTCACTCACTCACTCAAGTCGACTCACGCAATCTCACTCACATGCTCACTCCCTTCCTCACGGTCACTCCATCATCTGCACTCACTTCACTACACTTAGCACTCTCGCACTTCACTGCACGTCACTCAGCGAACTGTCTCTCGCACATGCCGCACTGACTCAATCTCTTTCAGCTCACTCACTCCTTCGACTCACTTTCGCATCCACTATTCACGCACTTCTCAGCCATGTTGTCACTCTCACGACACTCCACCCCACTCACTCACGGCACTCACTCGAACTCACTCACGTCGCACGTCACGTCTTCTCTCAGCTGTCACTTCTCACTGCACTCTCTCACTCGCTCACTTCGTTCGACTCTCTCTCTCACGCACTCACTCACGTTCACTCTCACCTCTTCGCACGTTGCTCACTCACTCACTCACTTCTCACTCACTTTCTCGACTCACCTCACTCACTCACTTTCTCACGTCACCACGCACTCACCGCACGCACTTCTCACGCACTCAGTCTCCCTACGTCACCTGTCACTCCTCACTCACTTCCTCGAATCGTCTCTGTCTGGCTACGTTCTCACTCGACGTCACGCAACACGCACGGTCCTCGTAGCGCTCTCACTCAGCTCGCGTCGCGATCTCACTCTGACTGCCCCGGTGCACTCAGCTTCTGTGCACGCACCCTTCCACTCACTCACTGCACTCTACCACTCACGCACTCACTTCCGTCACTCTCTTCGCACTTCTCACGCACTCACTCAACTCACTCTATCAACTCACTCACTCACTTCTCAGATCACTCAACCCGACTGCGACTCACGTCACTCACTCACTCACTCACGTCTAAGCTCACTCACTAACGCACTTCACTCCACTCGACTTCGCAGCTCTCTTGCGTACTCATTCACTCACCTCATAAACACGTTCACTTTACTTCTCGACTGCACTCACTCACTCACGCACTGTCTCACTCACCTCACGCACACACTCACTCACTTGTCCACTAAGCTTCTCACGCACTCACGGCTCACTCACGCACGCAGCTGCACTCACTTCTCGCTCTTCACTTCACGTCGACAATGCACTTCAACTCACTCCACTACTGCACATCACTCTGACGTCACGCACTCACGCACTTCACGTTCTACGTCTTCATCCTTCTGTGCACTCACGTGCACTCTGACTTCACGCACGCTACCACAGCACGCACGTCATCCATCGGACTCTACTCGGACGTGCGTCTCAACTCGACTTGCCTACACTGCAACTCCATCACGCACTCACTTTCCGCAACTCACTTCAGCTGGTCTCAAACCCTCACTCACTCACTCACGTTCCGCACGCACGGCTGCACTCACTCACTCACCACGCACGTTCTTCACTCACGTCACGTGCACTCTCATTCACTGCACACACTCTAACACTCACGCTCGTCCACTCACTCACTCCTCTACTGCTTCACTGCACTCTACGTTCTGCACTCACTCACGCACTTATCACCCTATTCTAACGCAAGCTCACGCACTGCACCCTAGCACACTCATCCCTCACGCACTCACTCACACACACCTCACGGTCACTCACCACTCACTCACTCACGGCTCATCTCACTCAGCTAACTCACTGCTCACTCACGGCACTTCTCAACTCACTCACTTTCACGTCACTCACGTCTCACTCGCGCTCGACTTCTTCACCTTCACTTCAGCTCACGCACTGCACTGCGCACTCACTGCATCCTCACTGCACTTCACTTTCTCACTCAGCTCACTTCTACACTCTCGTGCGCGACTCACGCACTCACTCACTTCACTTCATCTTCTCGTGCACATGTCTGCACTCGGACTCACGGCTCACTCAATCAACTTCTCAAGCTCTAACTCACTCACTTCGCACAACGCACTCTCTCACTTCGGCGACGCACTTCCCCACTCCTCTGCTGCTCACGCACGTCACTCTTACACTTGCTCACTCACTCGACCGTCTCTCTACTCTCACTTCTGCACTCACTCACTCCACCCACTCACTCGACAAGCTCACCACGCACTCCTCACTGGGCGCACGCACTCGCCACTCCACTCGACTTCTCACAAACTTCTCACCGCCACTTCACTCAAGTGCGCTCGCGACATCGTCAGCGTACAACGACTCTTCCCCCCTTGCCTCGCACGCACGCTCTACACGTTCCACGTGCAGCTGCGACGTATTGTCTGGCAGCTTGCACTTCGGCACTCACGTCACCACTCACTCACTCACATCTTCACGCAGCGGCACTCACTCACTTCGCACTCAACTTCCACATCACGTCGACTGGCTTCACTCACTTTCTCACGCACTTCTCGACTGCATTTATCTACTCACTTCGCACCACTCACTCTTGCGTCGCTGCACTCAGCTCACACTAGGTGCACCTCACGTCACTCGCACTCACTCAATTCTCAATCACTCACGGCTCGACTCTGTTCACACTCACTCACTGTCACGCACTCACTCAACCTTCACCTTCACTTCTCACTCATCGACTCACAGTCCCACGTCTCACGCAATCACTTCAGCTCACTTCGCACGCACGTCTCACTGCACATGGCTCAAACTCGTCAGCTTGCTCCGTGACCTGCACGTTGCCGCCACTCACAGCACTCACTCACTTCTCACTCACTTGCTCTCGTCACTTCTTCATCTCAATTCTGCACTCAGGCTATCGTGCACACGACTCACTTCGGCACTGGACACTGGTCACTCGTACTTCACTTCAATCAGCGTTTACTCCAGCAAAGTGCCGCACGTCACTACTGCACTCTACTTCTCACTCACGCACTCACGGTGCTCACTCACGCAATTCTCACTAAGCGCACTCATACTATACTCGACTTGCACTTCTTCGACTTCCACACTCACTCCACAGCCTCTCTATCTGGGCACTCTACGAACTCTCGGACGCACTCACTCTTCCTTCGTCAGCTCACTCGACTCACTACTTCTGCTCTCGCACTTCTACTCACTCACTTCAACGTTCTCTCTGCACTCACGTCTCACTCTCTCACTCACGTGCACTCAATTCTCGCTTCACTCAGACGGCGGCACTCACATGCACCGCACGCACATCACCACTCAGCGCTTCTTGCTCACTCTCGTTCGTCAGCTCCCGCTCTCTACGCACTAATCACTCACGCTACACGTCACAGTCTTCACTGCACTCACTTCTTCTCTCACTCACTTTCACTCACGTCACTCACTCAGCTCACCACTCACTCACTCACTCAGTCAGCTCACGCCGCACTCACTCACTCTCGCACTCACTCACGCACGCCTTCACTCAGCTCTCTCACTCACTCACCACGTGCGCACCGTCACCACTTCTCAACTGCACGTCGACTTCTTGCATCTCGACTCTCTCACGCACGTCCCGCCCGCACTTCACGCATGACTCTCTCACTGCTACTCACGTTAGCACTAGACGCTTCACGCACTAACTGCTCGCACTTCAACTCTCGTGCGTTCCTCACGCGCTTGCTGCACTGGACCACGCACCACTCACTCACTCAACTTGCTCACTTCACCTACTAACTGTGGCTCAACTCACGCGGCGGTGCGCCGGACAAGCACTTTCTCACTCTTCTCACGCACTGCTCACATGTAGCTCACTTCACGGGGCTCAGCTCTCTTCGCACGTCGCACTGCACGCACTGCATCTCTAACGTTGTCCACGCCACGCACTCGACTCACTTTCTCATCTCACGCACTCACTCACGCTCTCGCAGCGCTACTTTCTCACTCATCTCACTCACTCTCTCGTACTCGCACGCACGCACTCACTCATCGCACTGCTGCACTCAACGCACTCACTCACTTCTCTGCTCGTCTCAACTCACTCACTTCTCTACACACTTCAAACTCACTCTCACTTCTGCACGCACTCACTGTGCTAACAATCACGCCACTCTGACTCACTCACTCACTGCACTTCTCACGCACTCACTCTACTCACTCACTCGACGCACTTCTCTACTCACTCAACACACGGTCACTTCTCAACTGTCACTCACGCGACTCACTCACCTTCGTCACGCATCCACTCACTCGACTCACTCAACTTCAACACTCACTCACCACTCACTCACTGCATCGTTCACTCACTCACTCACAAGTCACTTCTCACTCGACTCACGGCACGTCACTCACTTCTCACGCACTCACTCACTTCTCACTCACTAGACTACTCGACTTCTGCACTTGCACTCTCGCCGCACTCAACTCACTCACTCTTGCACACACGCACTCAATCACCAAGTCACTTCTCACCGACTCACTCACGCTACTCACTTCGCACGTTCTACTCCACTCAATTCTCACGCACCTATGCGCCGGTACTCACTCTCCCCCCTGAGATCCAACCCGCTTGGGCCCTCCCTGTAGGGCGATACTGTGTCAGTGGACCCGGATGGGTATCGGGCTCCCGTCGCTCCTAATACGCGGTCCATGTGGTGACATCTGTTATGTAAGAAGAGAACGGCGGAAGATGATAGAAATAATTGTCATCTCCTCGTCCAATAGCAGCGAAGAGGAGGAGAGCGGCCGGCGAGGAGAGGAAGCACGACAGGCAGCGCTGACACACGAGAGCAGAACTGCAGCGAGGACACGACACCGGCAGCAGGTACACAACCCAGCTGGTAGAAATCCCTGCATGGAGAGAGGGTATGAGAGCGCTGCATGGAGAGAGCCAGAGCGGTGATGAGAGGCGCTGCATAGGAGAGACGACATACGGTTATGGAGAGCGCTGCATGAGAGAGGACCATAAGGAGATTAGAGCGCGCATGGAGAACAGGTAAGAAGCGCTGCATGGAGAAAGACAGAAGGTATGAGAGCGCTGCATGGAGATGGAGACAGAAGGTATGAGAGCGCTGCATGGAGAGAGACAGAAGGTATGAGAGCGCTGCATGGAGAGAGTCAGAAGTCATGACGAGCGTCTGCATGGAGAAGGAGGGGTATGATAGCGTCTGCATTGGGAGAGACAGCGATGTATGGAGAGCGCGTGCCTGGGAGAAGGAGACAGACAGGGTATGAGGCGCGCATGGAGAAGGGAGAACAGAAGGTAAGATAGAGCGCAATGGAAGAGATCAAAGGTATGTAGACGCTGCATGGAGATGGATACAGACGGGAATAGAGGCGCTGCCAGGAGATAGGAAGCCCCGAAGTGTTCGGAGCGCTGCATTGAGATTGGGTGAGAGACGCAGAAGTGTTACTGGAGAGCGCTGCATGGAGAGAGACAGAAGATGTGATGGATAGCGCGTTGCATGGGAGGAGAGAAGAAGGGAATAGCGATCGTCTCTGATGTGCGAGAGACCAGGAAGGAACTATAGGCGCCCTGCCTGGAGAGAGAGGGAAAAGAGCAGCGCTGCCTGGAAGACGACAGAAGTGTATGAGCGCCCTTGCATGGGCGCATTAGACAGAGGAATGCTAGCGCAGCAAGGCGAGAGACCTGAGAGGGTAAGCAGCGCTGCATGAGAGAGGGTGTATGGATAGCGCCTGGCAAGGATAGGACAGAAGGTCTGAGAGCGGCCTGCATGAATGGAGAACAGAAGGTACTGCGCAGCGCTGCATGGCGCGATGACCGGACGGTGACAGATCGAGCGCAGCCCGTGGAGACGGCGTCCCGGCCAGGTAATGAGAAGTGCAGCCAGTGATGCATCGCTCCCGCGCGGGTTATGTCAGCTCGCATGCATGGAGCGCTCGTCCCGCAGGTAAGCGCGCGCTTGTCCGAGGGCGCACAGCGCGACACGCTCTGTCTGCGAGTCGCTGCCTGTCGCGATGACCGACTGGACTGAGACGTGCTGGCAGGAGTCTCGATCCAGACCGCAGTGTAAGCTCCAGACTCTGCATGTTCGGCGCGACCGCCTGTGACATCGCGCGCTGCCAGGGCGCGCGGGCACCGAAAGTTCTGATCGCTCTGGTCCAGTGTAGATGGACGGCAGCACGGAAAGCTCTCGCTGCCTTGTCGCGAGCTCGCGGCCGAAGGAATGTGAGAGATGTCGAGCGATGTAGTCTATGGCTGACCGACTGGTGAGAGCGACGCGCAGCATGGGCGAGCCCCAGAAGTGTCTTAAGCGGCAGCATGGAGACAGAAGAGCAGCAGGTATGTGAGCAGGCGCTGCATGGAGAAGAGATCTGCCTACCAGTCGAGAGCGCTGTGCACTGGGCGAGAGCCCGACCTGATGCGGATTGCTGCAATGGAGGGTAGCGAGACCGAAGTGTAAGCGAGCGCTGCAGGCGAGGATCGCACCGCAAGTGTCAATCGAGCGTGCTTCAAGAGAGACAGCGACCGGACGGTACTGCGAGCGACTGCCAGGCAGAGATGACACGAAAACCTCGAGTGCTCAAGGTCTGCGAGTCCCTAATTGTAAGCGCAGTGCAGTCATATGGCAGAGGCTGCCCTGCACAGGAAGCTGAGAGTGCTGCATGTAGAGCGCGGCCCGCCGGCAAGAATCGCTTACCATGAGGCATGGCGGCCCGCAGACAGTCGCGCGCTGCCTTCGCAGGTCTCACAGTCAGTTCTGGCGCGCTCAGCAATGCGGCATCGTCGCCCGACATATGCGAGCGCTGCCTTTATGCTTGCGCCCGCCTTCAAAGAGCGGCGCAGCCATGCTCTAGCGCCGCACAGGACTGCGCGTCGCAGAGCGGCATGGTAGATGGTCCTGCGCGCTGCCGGTCAGCGCGGCGCTGTCCTGGAGAGCGACAGCCCGCCTGGTCTGCGAGCGCATGCCTGGATAGAGATAACCTGCAGGTCGAGCATCGTGCAGGCAAGGCACTCGACCTGCCGTAATGCGAGCTCTGCGCATTGAGAGAGCGCCATCAGGTTATGCAGAAGCTGCTTTGGAGACGTGGCTCCAGCAGTGCGATTCTCGCGCTGCCTGTAGCGCAGCCCGACTTTGTCATCTCTCGGCGCCTGGCGCAGGCGCCCGCCGGGTCTGAGCGCGCTTGCATGGTAGATGGCGACACACACCCGTCTGCGACAGTGCGCTTGTCAAGTGACGCAGCGCCGCCTTGTCTGTCGCGCGCTGCCTGAGCATGTCGTCCAGCAGGTATTCGAGCGCAGCATGCTGCTTACGTGTCCTGCCGACGCGCAAGGAGAGCTACCTCCTGTTCCTGCCGCAGCGCTGCGATGGCTCGCGCCCGACGGAAAGATAGCGCTGCATTGCGAGCGCCCGACCTTCAATGATCACGCGCATGCATGGCGCGCTGGATACCGCGCGGGTATGACGAGCGCTGCATGAGGAGATGCCCGAAGGTCATGCAGCGCAGCAATGAGAGAGAGACCGAATGGACTGCGCTCGCTGCCCGGAGGGCTCTACAGAAGGACTAGTAGCGTGCCTGGAGCGTCGACAGAAAGGTACTGAGAGCGCTGCATGGATAGATAGGGCTGAAGAGCGCTGCCTGTCGTACCGAGCCAGCAGGGTATGGAGAGCGCTAGCAAGTAGGGAGAGCACCGCAAGGTTTCAGAGAGCGCTAGGTGCATGGGAGAGTGTCAGAGCGCGCCAGCATGGAGAGAGAACAGAAGGTGGACTGACAGAGCGAGGCAGCAATTGAGACGAGATCAGAAGGTATGAGAGCGCTGCATGGAGAGAGACAGAAGGTATGAGAGCGCTGCATGGAGAGAGACAGAAGGTATGAGAGCGCTGCATGGAGAGAGACAGAAGGTATGAGAGCGCTGCATGGAGAGAGTGTCTGAGAGCGCTGCATGGAGAGAGACAGAAGGTATGAGAGCGCTGCATGGAGAGAGACAGAAGGTATGAGAGCGCTGCAGGGAGATGGAGACAGAAGGGTGATGAGTCAGTCTGGCATGCAGAATAGAGACAGAGGGAATGAGGAGCGCATTTTTCATGGGGACTCACCTGAGCGGAAGTAAGAGCGCGCCGGTGGAGAGGCGATACGGCAGAAGGAATAGAGACTGTGGCTGTTCCTGGGAGAGAGACACCGGCATGTTAAGTTACGCGCGTGCATGGCACGAGCGGCGCCAGACAGGTAATAGAGCGCTGGCCTGTAGATAGGCGACCAGAAGGGAATGTATAGGCCCGTGCAACTGGAGAGAGATGACCGAATGGTTATGAGTTAGGCGCTGCAATGGTAGAGAGACCTGCAGGTAGGTGAGCAGCACGCTGCATGGCTAGAGAACGCACAGACGGTACATGCCAGAGCGCATGGGCTATGGTTCCCGAAGGGTAGAGAGCCGCTGCAAGGAGAGAGTGACAGAAGGTGTATGAGAGCGCAAGCAAGGAGAGAGAGTATCTATGAGAGCTCAGCCTGGAGCGAAGTGTGTTCTGGCGAGCGCAGCCTGGAGATAGTGGTTCTGGAGATCGCTGCATGGGAGAGCAGAGAAAGTTGAGATATGTTGTGTATTGGAGGTGGGTTGCGCCGGACTCGCGGGAACACGGGAAGTTAATTCTGCCGCTGTAAAAAGCCTTGGGTGCGTCCTCACTTATAATCTGCGAGTTCAGTTTCGGGCCCCAGTTTTATAGAAGAGGATGAAATAGCGCAAGAGAGAGCGAAACAAAGACGAAACTAGGCCAAACAAAACTGCTATAGACCCCAGGAGTGAGAAGGTCCTGGACCTCAGGATATGGCGAGGATTAAAAGCATTGAACATGGTCTCCAGAAGAGACGGCTCCGGGGGACAGGATTCTATGACTGTGAGAGCCTGTCCATTCTTGGAGCGTTGACTCTCATAGATTTCCAGCTTATAAAATACGCCCCGCAAAAATCCCCCTGAGACTCCACCGCTATCAGACGCAGTAAAGGAGATGAAATACTAATTGTTTTATTTATTGTACTAAATACAACCCAGAAGCCTCAGCGTCTCCCGCCCTCCCCAGCGCCCCCTCAGGGTCATACAGCAGAGGGCAGCCCCCGGCGTCTCCCGCTCTCCCCAGCGCCCCCCAGGGTCATACAGCAGCGAGCAGCCCCCGGCATCTCCCGCCGTCCCCAGCGCCCCTCAGGGCATACAGCAGCGGGACGCCCCCGGCATCTCCCTCCCTCCGCCCAGCGGCCCCTGCAGGTCCATACAGCAGCGGGCAGCCCCCGGCATCTCCCGCCCTCCCCCAGTCGCCCCCCCAGGGTCAACAGCAGCAGGGCAGTGCCCCCCCGCATCTCCCCCCTCCCCAAGCGCCGCCCCAGGGTCATACAGGCAGCAGGCAGCCCCCGGCATCACCGCCCCTTCCCCAGCCCCCCCAGGGTCATACAGCCGCGAGGCAGGCCCCCGGGCATCTCCCCCCGCCCTCCTCCACGCGCCCCGTCACCCCCCCAGGGGTCATAAACATGAGGCGGGCAGCCCCCGGCGTTCTCCCTCCCGCATGAATCTCCCCAGCGACACGCCAGGGTCATACAGCAAGCAGGGCAGGCCCCCGGCATCTCCCTCCTCCCCCAGCGCCCCCTCAGGGTCATACAGCAGATGGCAGGAGCCCCCGGCGTTCCTCCCGCCCTCCCCCAGCGCCCCCCCGCAGGGTCATAACAGCGAGCGGCAGCCCCCGGCTCGTCCCCGCCCCCCCCCGCGCAGCCCCAGGGTCAAACAGCAGCGGCAGCCCCCGCGTCTCCCGCCCTCAGCGGCCAGCGCGCCCCCTCATGGTCCCATACAGCAGCGGGCAGCCCCCGGCATCGTCCCGCCCTCCCCCATCGCCCCGCCCAGGGTACAGCAGCGGGCAGCCCGCATTCTCCCGCAGTCCCCAGCGCCCCAGCAGGGTCATGCAGCAGCGGCAGGCCCCCGGCATCTCCGCCCTCCACAGCGCCCCCCAGGGTCTTACAGCAGAGGGCCCGGCCCCCGGAATCTCCGCCGTCCCCAGCGCCCCCTCAGGTCATACAGCAGCGGGCAGCCCGGCATCTCCCGCCTCCCCAGCGACACCCTCAGGGTCATTACAGCAGCGGCAGCCCCCGGCATCTCCGCCGTCCCCAGGCCCCCTACTGGGTCATACAGCAGCAGGCAGCCCCCGGCATCTCCGCGCGCATCCCCAGCCGCCCCTAGGGTCATTCGCAGAGGCAGGCCCCCCGGCGTTCTCCCGCCCTCCACAGCGCCCCCCAGGGTCATTCAGCAGCAGGCATCCCACCCGGCGTTTCCCGCCTCCCCAGCGCCCCCCAGGGTCATACCAGCAGCGGGAGCCCCCGGCCGTCCTCACGCTCTCCCAGCGCCCCCTCAGGGTCATACAGCAGCGGGCAGCCCCCGGCATCTCCCGCCCTCCCCAGCGCCCCCCAGGGTCATTCAAGCAGTGGGCGCACCCGGTGTCTCCCGCCCTCCCCAGCACCCCATGGGTCATTCAGCGCTGCAGCCCCCGGCGTCTCCGCCCTCCCCAGCGCCCCTGGAGTCATTACAGCAGCAGGCAGCCCCGGCATCTCCGCCCTCCCTAGCGCCCCCCCTGGGTCATACAGGCAGGCGGGCAGCCCCGGAATCTCCGCCTTTCCCCAGCGCCCTCCCCCTCAGGTCATACAGCAGGGGCAGCCCCGGCATCTCCCGCTCTCCCAGCGCCCCTCAGGGTCATAGAGCAGCGGCAGCCCCCGGCGTTTCTCCCCGACTCCCCAGCGCCCCCCCGGGTCATACAGCAGCGGGCAGCCCCCGGCGTCTCCCGCCCTCCCCAGCGCCCCCGCAGGGTCATACAGCAGCGGGCAGCCCCCGGCATCTCCGCGTCCCCAGTGCACCCACAGGGTCCATACAGCAGAGGGAGCCCCCGGCATCTCCGCCAATCCCCATGTTGCCCCAGAGGGTCATACAGCAGCGGGCAGCCCCCGGCATCTCCCGCCCTCCCCAGCGCCCCTTCAGGGTCATACAGCAGCGGGCAGCCCCCGGCATCTCCCGCCCTCCCCAGCGCCCCCTCAGGGTCATACAGCAGCGGGCAGCCCCCGGCGTCTCCCGCTCTCCCCAGCGCCCCCCAGGGTCATACAGCAGCGGGCAGCCCCGGCCGGTCTCCCGCCTCACCAGCGCCCCCAGGGTCATACAGAGCAGCGGGCCAGCCCCCGGCGTCTCCGCCGTCCCAGCGCCCCCTCAGGGTTCATCAGCAGAGGAGGGCAGCCCCCGGAACAATTACCGCCCTCCCAGCGCCCCTCAGGTAATACAGCAGAGTGGCAGCCTCCGGCTGTCTTCCCGCCCTCCCCAGCGCCCTGGGTCATACAGCAGCGGGCAGCCCCCGGCATCTCCCGCTCACCAGCGCCCATCAGGGTCAATTACAGCAGCGGGCAGCCCCGGGCATCTCGCCATACCCAGCGCCCCCTCAGGGTCATACAGCAGGGGCAAGCCCCCGGATCTCCCGCCGTCCCAGGCCCCCAGGGTCAACAGCAGCGGGGCACGCCCCCGGCGGTCTCCCGCCACTACCAGCGCACCTCAGGGTATACAGCAGCGGGCAGCCCCCGGCATCTCCCGCCGTCCCCAGCGCCCCCCAGGGTCATACAGCAGCGGGCAGCCCCCGGCGTCTCCCCCCCTCCCCCGCGCCCCTCCGGGTCATAATGCAGCCGGCATCCCCCGGCGTCCCCCGCCCACCCCCCCGCCCCCTCAGGGTCATACAGCAGCGGGCAGCCCCCGGCGTCTCCCGCCCTCCCCAGCGCCCCCTCAGGGTCATACAGCAGCGGGCAGCCACGGGCATTCTCCCGCTCTCCCCAGTAGCCCCCCAGGTCATATGGGAGCAGGGGCAGACCCGGCATACTCCCGCCCTCCCCAGCGCCCCCGCAGGGTCATACAGCAGCGGGCAGCCCCCGGCATCTCCCGCCCTCCCCAGCGCCCCCCAGGGTCATACAGCAGCAGGCAGCCCCCGGCTTCTCCCGCCCTCCCCAGCGCCCCCCAGGGTCATACAGCAGCGGGCAGCCCCCGGCGTCTCCCGCCCTCCCAGCGCCCCGCAGGTCATACTGAAGCGGGGCAGCCACCGGCGTCTCCGCCCTCCCCAGCGGGCACCAGGGTCATACTGGCTTGGGCAGCCCCCGATCTCCCGCCGTCCCCTGACGCCCCCTCGGTATCAGAGCAGGCTGCCACGGCGTCTCCAGCCCCTTCCCCCCCCAAGCGGCCCCAGGGGTCATACATCAGCGGGCAGCCCCCGGCATCTCCCGCCGTCCCCAGCGCCCCCTCAGGGTCATACAGCAGAGGGCAGCCCCCGGCGTCTCCCGCCGTCCCCAGCGCCCCCTCAGGGTCATAGAGCAGCGGGCAGCCCCCGGATGCAGGTGACACAATGTTACAGTTATTAGCGCAGAGGTTACTAAATGAACAATGTTGCAAAGTGAATGGCGGCGTCTGTTCTGTGGATCCCTACATCCTGGAGCTCAGAGGGGCAGGCAGGCCGGGGAGGGTGAGAGGGGCAGGCAGGGCCGGGAGGGTGAGAGGGGCAGACAGGCCGGAGAGGGTGAGAGGGGCAGGAGGCCGGGGAGGGTGAGAGGGGCAGGCAGGCCGGGGAGGGTGAGGAGGGACAGGCAGGCCGGGGGGAGGGTGAGTGGGGGCAAGGCAGGCCGGGGAGGGTGACGAGGGGCAGGCAGGCGGGGAGGGTGTGATGGGCAGCAGGCCGGAGGGAGGGTGAGAGGGGCAGGGAGCGCCGGGGGGGGCGGGGGAGGTGCAGGCGGCGGGGAGGGTGAGAGGGGCAGCAGGCAGGGGAGGTGGGTGAGAATTGAGAGGGGTAGGCAGGCCGGGGGGGGGAGGGAGGGCGTGAGAGGGGCTGCAGGGCCGGGGAGGGTGAGAGGGGCAGGCAGGCCGGGGGAGAGTAGTGGGCAGACAGGGCCGGGGAGGAGGGAGGGTGAGGGGGACAGGCAGGCCTGGGGGGGGAGGGTGAGAGGGCCAGGCAGGCTGGGGGGGAGGGTGAGAGGGACAGGCAGGCCGGGGGGAGAGTGAGAGGGGCAGACAGGCCGGGGGAGAGTGAGAGGGGCAGACAGGCCAGGGGGGGAGAGTGAGAGGGGCAGGCAGGCCGGGGAGGGTGAGAGGGCCAGCCAGGCCGGGGAGAGTGAGAGGGGCAGCCAGGCCGGGGAGGGTGAGAGGGGCAGGCAGGCCGGGGCGGTGAGAGGGGCAGGCGGATAGGCGGGGGAGGGTGGAGGGACAGGCAGGCCGGGTAGGGTGAGGGGGGCAGACAGGCCGGGGGGAGTGTCGAGTAGGGGCAGGCCGAGGAGGGGAGTGTGTGAGGGGCAGGCAGGCCGGGGTGGGGTGAGAGGGGAGCAGGCCGGGGAGGGTGAGAGGGCAGGCAGGCCTGGCGGGGGAGGGTGAGTTGGGGCCAGACAGCCGGGGAGGGGTGAGGGGAGGAGCCCGGGAGGGTGAGAGGGGCAGGCAGGACGGGAGAGGTGAGAGGGGCAGACAGGCCGGGGGGAGAGTGAGAGGGGCTGACAGGCCGGGGGGAGGGTGAGAGGGGCAGGCAGGCGGGGGGGAGGGTGAGAGGGAGGCAGGCCGCGGGGGAGGTGTGAGGGGCAGAACTAGTCGGGAGGGTGAGAGGGGCAGACAGGCCGGGGGGAGAGTGAGAGGGGCAGACAGGCCTGGGGGGGGGGGGGGGGAGAGGGACAGGCAGGCCGGGGAGGGTGAGAGGGCAGGCAGGCGGGGAGGGTAGAGAGGGGCAGGACAGGCCGGGGAGGGTGAGAGGGACAGCAGGGGGGAGGGTGGAGAGGGACAGGCAGGCCGGGGAGGGTGAGAGGGGACAGGCAGGCCGGGAGAGGTGAGAGGGACAGGGAGGCGGGGAGGGTGAGAGGGGACAGGACGGGGCTGGGGTTTGTACACGCGTTCTCCACGTGTCTGTGTGTACAGGTGGAGCAGCACAGTCAGTACAGTACAGTGTGAGTCCCAGCCTCTCCATGTTATGTACTCCATGGGCAGGCCTGAGCACTGTACTACAGAGCGCGGCTCCGAGACTGCAGCTTCACAGGTACCACCGCTATATTACTGCACGTACACAGGAGCCGGCCGTATATACTGCACCGTACACAGGAGCTCTGCTGCTATATTACTGCACCGTACACAGGGAGCGCCGCTATATACTGCCACCGTACACAGGAGCCGCCGGCTTTATACTGCACCGTACACAGGAGCCACCGCTCTATATACTGCACCGTACCAAGGAGAGCGCGTATAGTTTATTGCACCGTTACACAGGAGCCGTCCGCTATAAATGCACCGTACCACAGGAGCCGCCGCTTTATACTGAACTGTTACTCCAGGACCCCGCTATATACTGCACCGACTAGGAAGCCGACGCTATTTACGCACAGTACACAGGGCAGCCGCCGCTATATACCGCACCGTTCACAGGAAGCCGCTGTCGCTATATCTGAACGTACACAGGAGCGCCGCTATATTACTGCACAGCAACAAGAGGACCCGCTATATTACTGCACCGCTCCCAGGAGCCGCCCGCATACGTTACTGCACCGTACTCAGGAGTCTGCGTGCTTATATACTGCTACCGATAACAGAACCAGTAA
Organism: Phyllomedusa bahiana; assembly: GCA_025379985.1. NCBI lineage: Eukaryota > Metazoa > Chordata > Amphibia > Anura > Hylidae > Phyllomedusa > Phyllomedusa bahiana. The sequence goes on from JAODAL010043671.1 coordinate 17,141, forward strand.
AGCGTGACCGCGTTTATACTTGCACCGTACACAAGTAGCCACTGCTATTTTCCGCACAGTACACAGGTAAGTCTGATTGCTATATACATGCACCCTATACAAGGAGGCAGCCGCTATATACTGCACCCTATACAGGGAGCCGAAGCTATTTTTACTGCACCGTACAAGGAGCCACCGCTATATACTGCACCGGTTCACAGGAGCGCTGCTAATTACACTGCACGCACACAGGATCCCCGCTTTATACATGCACCGTACACAGGGAGCCGCCGCTTTATACTGCACCGTACACAGGAGCGTCACGCTAGTATACTGCCACTGGACACACGGACCCTCCGGCATATATACTGCACCGTACACAGGAGTCTATGCAGCTTTATACTGCCACCGTACAAGGAGCCGCCGCTTATATACTGCACGAGGGCAGCAGGCCAGGGAGGGTCGAGAGGGCATGGCAGGCCTTGGGGTGGGAGGGTGAGTGAGGGGCAGGCAGGGCCGGGAAAGGTAGAGAGGGGGCAGGCAGGCGGGAGGGGGGGGAGGATTTGCAGGGGCACGGCAGGCCGGGGGGGGGGGGGGGAGGGTGAGAGGGGCAGGCAGGCCGGGGGGGGGGGGGGGGTGAGGGGCAGGGAGGCCGGGGGAGGGTCGAGAGGGTGCAGGCAGGCCAGGGGGGCGAGAGTGAGAGGGCAGAACAGCCGGGGGGGAGGGTCAGAGGGGCAGGCAGGCCGGAGAGGGGTGAGTAGGCAGGACACGGCCGGGGGGAGGGTGAGAGGTTCAGGCAGGCCAGGGGGGGAGAGTGAGAGGGACAGGCAGGCCGGCGGCAAGGAGGTAGTGAGAGGGGCAGACAGGGCCGGGGGGATGGGTGGAGAGGGCAGAAGGCCGGGCGAGGGTGATAGGGCAGGCAGGCGGGGGGGGGGGGGAGGGTGGGAGGGGGCAGGCAGGGCAGGGGGAGGGTGGAGGGGTAGGCAGGCCGGGGGGAGAGTGAGAGGGGCAGGCAGGCCTGGGGGGGAGGGTGAGAGGGGCAGACAGGCCGGGGAGGGTGAGAGGGGCAGGCAGGGGGGGAGGGTGAGAGGGGCAGGCAGGCCGGGGGGGGGTTAGAGGGCAGGCAGGGGGGGGTGGGGGGGAGGGGGGGGGGTGAGAGGCAGGACCGGGGGGGGTGAAGGGGCAGCAGGGCCCGGGGGGAGGGTGAGAGGGGCAGGCAGGCCGGGGAGGGTGAGAGGGGCAGGCAGGCCGGGGAGGAGGGTGAGAGGGGCAGGCAGGCCAGGGGGGAGGGTGAGAGGGGCAGGCAGGCCGGGGAGGGTGAGAGGGGCAGGCAGGCCGGGGAGGGTGAGAGGGACAGGCAGGCCGGGGAGGGTGAGAGGGGCAGGCAGGCCGGGGAGGGTGAGAGGGACAGGACGGGCTGGGGTTGTACACGCTGTTCTCCACGTGCTCTGTGTGTACAGGTGGAGCCAGCACAGTCAGTACAGTACAGTGTGAGTCACCAGCTCTCCATGTACTGTACATCCAAGGGCAGGGCCTGAGCACTGTACTCACAGAGCGCGCCCGAGACTGCAGCTTCACAGGTACCACCGCTATATACTGCACCGCACACAGGAGCCGCCGCTATATACTGCACCGTACACAGGAGCCGCCGCTATATACTGCACCGTACACAGGAGCTCTGCTGCTATATACTGCACCGTACACAGGAGCCGCCGCTATATACTGCACCGTACACAGGAGCCGCCGCTATATACTGCACCGTACACAGGAGCCGCCGCTATATACTGCACCGTACACAGGAGCCGCCGCTATATACTGCACCGTACACAGGAGCCGCCGCTATATACTGCATCCGTACACAGGAGACCGGCCCTATAATACTGCACCGTACACAGGAGCCGCGCTATATACTGCAAACCCACACAGAGCCGCCGCTATAATACTGCACACCCGTACACAGAGCCGCCGCTATATACTCTGCAGCCGTAGGCACATGGCTGCTGGCTGCATATACGACCGTACAGCAGAGCCCCGCAAATATACTGTGCACCGACACAGGAGATTTTTTTTTTGATATTTTGCGCGGCTATATACACTGCACCGTACACAGGAGCCGTCCGCAAATACTGCACCGTACACAGAGCTGCTGCTGCTATATACTGCACCGCACACAGGAGCCTGCTGCTATATAACTGCACATCCTACGACAGGTGAGCCTTCGCTATATACTGCACCGTACACAGGAGGCTCTGCAGCTATATACTGCAACCGTACACAGGAGCTCAGCTGCATAAACGATACTGCAACCGTAACACAGGAGCCGCCGCTACAATACGCAAACCGTCACAGGAGCGCGCCGCTATATACTGCAGCCGTACACAGGACCTGCCGCTATATCTCGCACCGTAACACAGGAGCTCTGCTTGCTATATTACTGCAACCGTACACAGGAGCTCTGCTGCCATAATAACTGCACCGACACAAGGAGCTCTTGCTGCTATATACTGCACGACATAGGAGCTCTGCTGCTATATACTGGGCACCGTACACAGGAGCTCCGGCCGCTATAATTACTGCAACCGTACACAGTAGCCGCCGCTATAACTAACTGCATCCGTACACAGAGCCGGCCCGCTATGTACTCGCATCGTACAACAGAGCCGCGCTATATACTTGCAGACCGTAGCACAGGATGCCGCCGCTATATACTGCAACCGTTACAACAGGAGCTCTGCTGCTATAGTACTGCACCGTACGACAGGGATCTCTGCGTGCTATATACTGGCAACCGCACACAGGAGCCACCGCTATATACTCACCGTACACAGGAGCCGCCGCTATATACAGCACGTACACACGAACAAGGAGCCGCCGCTATATACTGCACCATACACAGGAGCCGCCACTACAGCGCCTTGCGAAAGTATTCGACCCCCTTGAACTTTTCAACCTTTTGCCACATTTCAGACTTCAAACATGAAGATAAAACATTTTATTTTTTGGTGAAAGCAGCTTGAGCTCAGTGAGGTTTGGATGGAGGCGGTTGTGTGAGCAGCCTGGAGCTTCAGTGAAGGTTGGATGGAGAGCGTTTGTTGAGCAGCTGGAGCTCAGTGAGGTTGGATGAGAACATTTGTGAGCAGCAGGAGCTCTGTGAGGGTGATTGGAGGCGTTGTGAGCAGCTGGAGCTCATGAGATTTGGGATGGAGAGCGTTTGTGAGCAGCTGGAGCTCAGTGAGGTTGGATGGAGAGCCGTTTGTGAGCTCCTGGAGCTCAGTGAGGTCCGGATGGAGAGCGTTTTGTGAGCAGCTGGAGCTCAGTGAAGGTGGATGGAGAGCCTGTATGTGAGCAGCTGGAGCTCGTGAGGTTTGGATGGAGAGCGTTTGTGTGAGCATCTGGAGCTCAAGAGGCTTGGATGAGACGTTGTGAGCAAGCTGGAGCTCATTGAGTTGGATGGAGAAGCCGTTTTGTGAGCAGTTGGAGCTCAGTGAGGTATGATGGAGAGCGTTTTGTGAACGCTTGGAGCTCAAGCTGAGGTTGGATTGGAGAGAGTTTGTGAGCAGCAGGAGCTCAGTGAGGTTGGATTGAGAGCGTTTGTGACGCTGGAGCTCAGCGAGTTTGGATGGAAACAAGCGTTTGTGAGCAGCTGGAGCTCATAGAGGTTGATGGAGGCGAGCTGTGAGCAGCTGGAGCTCAGTGAGGTTGGATGGAGGGCGTGTGTGAGCACTGGAGCTCAGTGAGGTTGGATGGAGAGTGTTTGTGAGCAGCAGGATCTCGGCAGTACGTTGATGGAGAGCGTTTGTGAGATTCTGGAGCTCAGTGAGGTTGGATGAGAAGCATTTGTGAGCAGCTGAGCTCAGTGAGGTTGGATGGAGAGCGTTTGTGAGCAAGCTAGGAGCTCAGTGACGTTGTATTGAGATCTTTTGTGAGCAGCTGGAGCTCAATGAGGTTTGGATGGAGAGCGTTTGGTGAGGCCGCTTGAGGTCAGTGAGGGTTGATTGGAGGCGTGGGAGACACTGGAGGGACAGTGAACGTTGGATGAGAGCTTTGTGAAACAGCTGGATGTTTCAGTGAGGTGGATGGAGAGCCGTTTAGTGTGAGCAGCTGGAGCTCAGTGAGTTGGATGGATAGCGTTTGTGGCAGGTGGGAGCTCAAGTGAGGTTGGATGAGAGAGCGTTTGTGAGCAGCTGGAGGTCATGAGGTTGGATGGAGAAGCGTTTGTGAGCAGCTGGAGTCAGTGAGGTTGGATGGAGAGCGTTTGTGAACAGCTGGAGCTCAGTGAGGTGGATGGAGAGCGTTTGTGAGCGAAGCAGGAGCTCAGTGCGGTTTGATGGAGTGCGTTTGTGACCATCTGGAGCTCAGTTAGGTTGGATGGAGAGCGATTTGTGAACAGCTGGACGGTCAGTGAGTTTTTGATGGAGCGTTTGTGACAGCTGGGAGCTCAGTGAGGTTGGATGGAGAGCGTTTTTGTGAGCAGCTGCTGGAGCTCAGTGGAGGTGGATTGGAGAGCGTTTGTGACAGCCGGAGCTCAGTGAGGCTGATGGAGAGCGTTTGTGAGGCAGCCGGAGTTCAGCTGAGGTGTGTGATGGAGAGCGTTTGTGAGGCAGCTGGATTCAGTGGAGTGGATGGAGAGCGTTTGTGGATCAGCGAATGCTCAGTGTATGTTGGATGAGAGTAGTTTGTGAGCACAGAACTCAGTGAAGTTGGATGAGAGCGTTTGTGAGCAGCTGGAGATCAGTGAGGTTGATGGAGAGCTTTATGTGACAGCTGGAGCTCAGTGAGCGTTAGATGGAAGCGCGTTAGTGAGCATCTGGAGAGCGTCAGTGAGGTTGGATGGAGAGCGTCTTGTGATCAGCTGGATGCTGCAGTGAGGTTGATGGAGGCGTTTGTGAGCAGCTGTGAGCACAGTGAGGTTGGAGATGGAGAGCGTTTGTGAGCAGCTGGGAGCTCAGTGAGGGTTGTATGTAGAGCGTTTGTGAGCATCCGGAGGTCAGTGAGGTTTGGATGAGAGCGTTTATTGAAGAGCTGGAGCTCAGTGATGGTTGGATGGAGAGCGTTTGTGAGCAGCTGGAGCTCGAGTGAGGTTGGATGGAGAGCGTTTTTGTGAGCAGCTTGAAGCTCAGTGAGGTTAGATGAGGCATTTGTGAACAGCTGACCAGTGAGGTTGATGGAGGCTGTTTGTTGAGCAGGCTGGAGGCTCAGTGAGGGTCTGGGAAATTGTGGCGTTTGTTGAGCAGCTGGAGCTGCAGTGAGGTTGGATGCAGAGCGTTATGTAGTAGCTTGACTCAGTGAGGTGGATGTGAGAACGTTGTGATCAGCTGGAGCTCAGTGAGATTGGATGAGAGAGCGTTTGTTTTTGTGAGCTGTCGGGAGCTCAGGAGTTGGGATTGGAGAGCGTTTGTGAGCAGCTGGAAGCTCAGTGAGGTTGGATTGGAGAGCGTTTTGTGAGAAGCTGGAGCTCAGTGAGGTTGGATGGAGCGTGTTTGTGGAGCAAGCTGGAGCTCATTGAGGTTGGCTTGGAGAGCGTTTGTGAGCAGCTGGAGCTCAGTGAGGTTGGGGGATGTGAGAGCGTTTGTGGAGCAGCTGGAGCTCAGTGAGTTGATGGAGGCGTTTGTGAGCGGCTGTGACTCAGTGGAGGGTTGGATGGGGAGAGCGTTTTGAACAGCTTGGAGTCTCATGAGGTTGATGGAGGCGTTTGTGAAGAGCTGGACTCAGTGAGGTTGATGAGAGCCGTTTGTGAGCAGGCTGGACTCAGTTGAGGTTGATGGAAGCGTTTGTGAACAGCTGGAGCTCATGTGAGTTTGGATGGAGGCGTTTGTGAAGAAGCTGGAGCACAGTGAGGTTGGATGGAGAGCGTTTGTTGAAGAGCTGGAGCTCAGTGAGGTTGGATGGATAGGCGTTTTGAAGATCTGGAGCTCAGTGAGTTGGATGGAAGAGCGTTTGTGAGCAGCTGGAGCTCAGTGAGGTTGGATGGAGAGCGTTGTGGGGAACATCTGAAGCTCAGTGATGTTGATGGGAGGCGTTTGTGAACAGCTGAAGCACAGTGAGGTTGGATGGAAGAGCGTTAGTGAACACTGTGAGCGTCAGTGAGGTTGGATGGAGAGCACAGCGGAGCTCAGTGGGTGGATGGGAAGCACAGGCTGGAGCTCAGTGAGGTTGGATGGAGAGCGTTTGTGAGCACTGGAGCACAGTGAGGTAGGATGGAGAGGTTTTGTGAGCACTTGAGCTCCGTGAGGATGAGGTAGGCTTATTGTGAGCAAGCTGGAATCAGAGTTTTGATGGAAGGCGTTTTGTGGATCAGCTGGAGCTCCGTGAAGTTGATGGAGGCGTTTGTGAGCAGCTGAAGCTTCAGTGAGGTTGGATGGAGTCGATTTGTGAGCAGCTGGAGCTCAGTCTGAGGTTGTGAGTGGAGGCGTTTTGTGAGCCAGTGGGAGCTCAGTGAGGTTGATGGGAGAAGTGTTGTATCACTGGAGTACAGTGAGGTTGGATGGAAAAGAGTTTTGTGAGCTCAGCTGGAGCTCAGTGAGGTTGGATGGAGAGCATTTGTGAGCAGGCTGAGCTCATGAGGTCGGATGGAGATAGCATATGTGAGCAGCTGAGCCTCAGGTGAGGTTGGATGGAGGAGCGCTTGTGACAGCTGGAGCTCAGTGGAGGTTGGATGGGAGAGCATTTGTGGAGCAGCTGTAGCTCAGGTGAGGTCGGACCGAGAGCATTTTGAGCAGCTGGAGCCTCAGTGAGGTTGGATGGGAGAGCGTTTGTTGAACAGCGACTCAGTGAGGTTCGATGTAGAGCATTTGTGAGCAGCTGGAGCTCATTGAGGTTCGATGGAGGCGTTTGTGGAGCAGTTGAAGCTCAGTGAGGGTGGATGGGAGCGCGTTTGTGAGCAGCATGGAGCTCAGTGAGGTTGGGATGGAGGCTTTAGTGAGCACTAGCTCAGTGAGTTGGATGGAGAGGGTTTGTGAGCAGCCGAGTTCAGTGAGTTGGATGGGAGAGCGTTTGTGAGCAGCTGGAGCTCCAGTGGGATTGGATGGAGAGCGTTGGTGAGCAGCTGGAGCTCAGTGTAGGTTTAGGATGAGCGTTTGGAGCAACTGAGCTCAGTGAGGTTGGATCGAGCGCGTTGTGAGGAGCGTGGAGCTCATGAGGTTGGATGGAGAGCGTTTGTGAGCAGCTGGAGTTCAGTAGGTTGATGGAGAGCGTTTGTGAGCAGCTGGAGTTTCAGTGAGGTTGGATGGAAAGAGCGGTTGTGAGCAGCGGAAGGCTCAGTGAGGTTGGATGGACGAGCGTTTTGTGACAGCAGTAGCTCAGTGAGGTTGGATGGGGAGCGCAAGCTGGAGCTCAGTGGAGGTTGGATGGAGCGTTTGTGAGCAGCTGGAGCTCAGTGAGCTTGGATGGAGGACGTTGTGAGCAGCCGAGTCAGTGAGGTTGGATGGAGAGCGTTTTGTGAGCAGCCGGAGGTCAGTGTAGGATGGATGGAAGCGTCTTGTGAAAACAGCTGGAGCTCTGTGAGGTTGGATGGAGAGCTTTGTGAGCAGCTGGAGCTTCAGTGAGGTTAGATGGAGCGTTTGTGAAAAAACAGCTGGAAGCTCATTTGAGTTGGATGGAGACGTTTGTTAGCAGCTGGGCTCAGTGAGGTTGGATGGAGAGCGTTTGGTGAGCAGCTGAGCTCAGTGAGGTTGGATGGAAGCGTGGTTGATCAGCTGGAGCTTATGTGATTGGATGGAGAATGTTTGTGACAGCTGACTCAGTGGAGGTTGATGGAGAGCGTGGTAGTGAGCAGCTGGAGCCAGTGAGGTTTTGGATGGAGAGCGTTTGTGAGGCAGTTGCAGCTCAGTGAGGTTTGGATGGAGAGCGTTTATGTGAGCAGCTTGAGCTCAGCGAGGTTGGATAGAGAGCGTTTTGTGAGCAGCTGAGCTCAGTGAAGGTTGGATGGAGATCGTTGTTTGGTTAGCAGCTGGAAGCTTCAGTGAGGTTGGATGTGGAGAGCGTTTCGTGAACAGTGGAGCTCAGTGAGGTTTGGATGGAGAGCGTGTTTGTGAATCAGCTGGAGCTCAGTGAGTTGGATGGAGAGCGCTTGGTGCGCAGCTGGATCTCGATGAGGTTGGATGAGAGCCGTTTGTGAGCAGCTGGAGCTCAGTGAGTTGGATGAGTGAGCTTTTGTGAGCAGCTGAGCTCAGTGAGGTTGGATGGAGGAGCTTTGTGAGCAGCTGGAGCTCTTGGGTTGGATGGAGATCTGCTTTGTGAGCAGCTGGACTCAGTGAGTTGGAATGGAGAGCGTTTTGTGAGCAGTCTTGTGGGGCTCAGTGAGGTTAAGATTGAGACGTTTGTGAGCAGCTTTGAAGCTCAGTGGGGTTTGGATGGAGAATTGTTTGTGAGCAGCTGGCGCTCAGTGTAGGTTGATGGAGAAGCCGATTGTGAGCAGCTGAGGCTCAGTGAGGTTGGATGGAGATTGTTTGTGAACAGCTGGAGCACATGAGATTGGATGGAGAGGCGTTTGTGAGCAGCTGGGGCTCAGTGAGGTTGGATGGAGAGCGTTTGTGAGCAGCTGGGGCTCAGTGAGGTTTGATGGAGAGCTCCGTTTGTGAGCATGCGTGGACTCAGTGAGTTTGGATGGAGAGCGTTTTTGTGCACAGCTGGAGCTCAGTGGGGTGGATGGAGAGCGTTTGTGAGCAGCTGGCAGCTCATTGGAGTTGGATGGAAGTGGTTTGTTGAGCAGCTGGATCTCAGTGAGGTTGGTTGGAGAGCATTGTGAGCACTGGAGCTCAGTGATGTTGGATGAGACGCTTGTGAGCATCTCGGAGCTCAGTGAGGTTGGCTGGAAGGCGTTTGTGACAGCTGTAGCCTCAGTGAGGTTGGATGGATGCGTATATGGTGAGGCATCGGAGCTCAGTGGATGTTGTTGGATGGAGAGCGTTTGTGAGCAGCTGGAGCTCAGTGAAGTTGGATGGAGGCGTTTGGTGAGCTGCAGAAATCTCAATGAGGTTGGATGGAGAGGCGTTTGTGAGCAGCTGGAGCTCAGTGAGGTTGGATGGAGAGCTTTTGTGTGCATCTGGAGCTCAGTGAGGTCGGATGGAGAGCGATTGTGATCAGCAGGAGCTCAGTGAGGTTGATGGAGGGCCCCCCACCCCCCCCCCCCCCCCCTTTTTTTTATTTTTTTTTTTTTTGTGAGCAGCTGGAGCTCAGTGAGTTGGATGGAGAGCGTTTGTGGAGCAAGCTGGGAGATCAGTGAGGTTGGGATGGAGAGGGTTTGTGAGCAGCTGGATCTCAGTGAGGTTGATTGGAGAGCATTTTGTGAGGCAGCTGAGCTCAGTGAGGTTTGGATGGAGAGCGGTTTGTTGAGCATCACTGGAGCTCAGTGGATGTTGGGATGGAGGGCGTTTGTGAGCAGCCTGGAGCTCAGTGAGGTTTGGATGGAGGCGTTTTGTGTCGCGCTGGACTCAAGTGAGGTTGGATGGAGAGCGTTTTAGAGCAGCTTGAGCTCAGTGAGGTTGGATGGAGGGCGTTTTGTGAAGCACTGAGAGCTCAGTGAGGTTGGATGAGAGCTTTGTGAGCAGCTGGAGCTCAAGTGAGGTTTTTGGATGGATGAGCCTTTGTGAGCAGCTGGATCTCAGTGAGGTTGGATGGTGAGTCTTTGTGACAGCTGAGCTCAGTGAGTTGGATGAAAGCGTCTGTGAGCATCCTGGAGCTCAGTGATGTTGTATGGATAGCGTTTGTGAACATCTGGAGCTCAGTGAGGTTGGATGAGAAAGCTTCAGCGAGCAGCTGGAGCTCAGTGAGGTTGGTGATGGGAGAAGTGTTTGTGAGCACTGGAGCTCAGTGAGTTGGATGGAGAGGGTTTTGTGAGCAGCCTGGAGCCTCATTTAGTTTGATGGAGAGCGTTTGGTGAGCAGCTGGAGCTCGGGTGGAGGATTGATGAGAGCGTTTGAGTGGCAGCGGAAGCTCAGTGAGGTTTGATGATGGAGAGCGTTTGTTTTCAAGCTGGAGCACAGTGAGTTGGATCGAGAGCGTTTTTGAAGAGCTGGCGCTCAGTGAGGTTGGATCGAGAGCGATTGTGGACGAGCTGAGCTCAGTGAGGTTAGATGGAGGCGTTTTGTGACAGCTGGAGCTCAGTTGAGGTTTGGATGGATAGCGTTTGTGAGCAGCTGGATGCGTTCAGTGAGGTTTAGATGAGGCGTTTTGTGAACAGCTGGAGCTCAGTGATGTGGATGGAGAGCGTTTGTGAGCAGCTATGGAGCTCATGAGAGGGTTGGATGGAGAGCGTTTGTGAGCAGCTGGGCTCATGAGGTTTGGATGGAAGCGTGTGTGAGCAGCTGGAGCTTGAAGATGAGGTTGGATGAGAGATGTTTGTGAGCAGCTGGAGCTCAGTGAGGTTGGATGGAGAGCGTGTGTGAGCACTGGAGCTCAGTGGAGTTTGGATGGATAGCGTTGTGAGCAGTTTGCGCTCAGTGAGGTTGGATGGAGAGCGTTTGTGAGCAGCTGGAGCTCAGCGAGGTTGGATAGAGAGTTGTGAGCACTGGAAGCTCAGTGAGGTTGGAATGGAGAGCGTTTGTGAGCACTGGAGCTCAGTGAGGTTGGATGGAGGAAGCGTTTGTGAACAGCTGGAAGCTCAGTGAGGATGGATGGAGAGCGTTTGTGAACAGCGGAGCTCAGTGAGGTTGGATGGAGAGCGCTGTTGAAGCAGCTGGAGCTCAGTGATGTTGGATGTAGAGCGTTTGTGAGCAGCTGGAGCTCAGTGAGGTTGTATGGACAGCTTTTGTGAGCAGCTGGAGCTCAGGTGAGGTTGGATGGAGACTTGTAGTGAGCAGCTGGAACTCAGTGATGTTGATGGAGAGCGCTTGTGAGCATCTGGAGCTCAGTGAGGTTTGGATGGAGAGCGTTTGTGAGCATCTGAATCTCATCAGTGAAGGTTAGATGGAGAGCGTTTGTGGAGCAGCTTTGAGCTCAGTGAGGTTGGATGGAGAATGTTTTGTGAGCAGCTGGCGCTCATGAGTTGGATTGGAGAGCGTGTTGTGAGCATCTGGAGCTCAGTGAGGTTGGATTGAGAGTGTTTGTTAGTGGGAGGCCATGAGGATTGGGTAGATGGAGAGCGTTTGTGGGAGTCAGCTGGGGCTCAGTGAGGTTGGATAGACGTTGTGAGCAGCTGGGGCTCAGTGAGGTTGGATGGAGAGCGTTTGTGAGCAGCTGGACTCAGTGAGTTGGATGGAGAGCGTTTTGTGCACAGCTGGAGCTCATGAGTTGGATGGAGAGCGTTTTGTAGCAGCTGGAGCTCAGTGAGAGTTGGATGGAGAAGTTTTGTGAGCAAGCTGGATCTCAGGTGAGTTGGCTGGAGAGCATTTGTGAGCAGCTGAGCTCAGTGAGGTTTGATGGAGAGCGTTTGGTGAGCATCTGGAGCTCAGTGAGTGGATGGAGGGCGTTTGTGAGCAGCTGGAGCTCAGGAGGTTGGATGGAGGCGTTTGGAGACAGCTGAGCTCAGTGAGGTTGGATGGAGAGCGTTTGTAGAGCAGCTTGAGCTCAGTGAGGTTGGATGAGAGGCGATGTGAGCAGCTGAAAGCTCAGTGAGGTTGGATGGATAGCGTTTGTGAGCAGCTGGAGCTCAGTGAGGTTGGATGGCGAGGCCTTTGTATCAGCTGGAGCTACAGTGAGGTTGGATGTAGAAGCGTTTGTGATCAATCTGGACTCAGTGGAGGTTGGATGGAGAGGGTTTGTGAGCTAGCTGGATCTCAGTGAAGTTGGATGGAGAGCATTTGTGAGCAGCTGGAGCTCAGTGAGGTTGGATGGAGAGCGTTTGTGATCATACTGGAAGCTCAGTGAGGTGGATGGAGGCGTTTTTGTGAGCAAGCTGGAGCTCAGTGCAGGTTGATGAATGCGTTTGTGAGCAGCTGAGCTCAGTGGGAGGTTGGATGAGAGCGTTTGTGAGGCATCTGGAGCTCAGTGAGGTTGGATGGAGGCGTTTGTGAGCAGCTGAAGCTCAGAGAGGTTGGATGGAGAGCGTTGTGACCAGCTGGAGCTCAGTGAGGGTGATGGAGACCTTGTGAGCAGCTGGAGCTCAGTGATGTTGGATGGAGAGCCTTTGTAGAGCAGCTGAGCTCAGTGAGGTTGGATATAAAGGCGACTGTGAGCCGGCTGGAGCTCAGTGAGGTTTGGATGGAGGAGCGTTTGTAGAGGCATCGGAGCTCAGTGAGGTTGGATGGAAAGCGTCTGTGAGCAGCTGGAGCTCAGTGAGGTGGGATGGAGAGCGTTTGTGTCAGCAGCTGGAGCTCAGTGAGAGGTGGATGGAGAGGGTTTGTGAGCACTGGGAGCTCAGTTTAGTTTTGGATGGAGAGCGTTTGTGTAGCAGTCTGAGCTGCCGTGAGGTAGATGGAGAGCCGTTTTGTGAGCACTGGAGCTCAGTGAGGTTGGATGGAGAGCGGTTTGTGAAGCAGCGGGAGCTCAGTGAGGTTTGGATGGAGAAGCGTTTTGTGAGCAGCTGGAGCTACAGTGAGGTGGATCGAAGCGTTTGTGAAGAGCTGGAGCTCAGTGAGGTTTGGATCGAGAGCGTTTGTGAAGATCTGGAAGCTCAGTGATGTTGGATGGATAGCGTTTGGTGAGCAGCTGGAGCTCATGAGGTTGATTGGAGAGCGTTTGTGAAGTGCTGGAGCTCAGTGAGCGTTGGATGGAGAGCGTTTTGTGAAGAGCTGGAGCTCAGTGAGGTGATGGAGAGCAATTTGTGAGCAGCAGTAGCTCAGTGAGGGTGGATGGAGAGCGTTTGTGAGCAGCTGGAGCTCAGTGAGGTTGGAATGGAGACGATTGTGAACTAGCAGTTTTCAGCATCCTTTCCACAGATTCTCGATTGGATACAGCTCTGGACTGGTGACTTGGCCATTCTAACACTGAAGAAACGGTTATTTGGGAACCTCCATTGTAGATTTTGCTTTATGTTCGGGATCATTGTCTTGTGTTGGAAGGATAATCTCCGTCCCAGTCTCAGGTTCTTTATGCATACTCCAACGAAGTTGTTTTCCAGAATGGGTCCTGTATTTGGCTCCATCCATCTTGCCCCATCAATTTTAACCAGCTTTCCCTGTCCCATTGCTGATGAAATGCTCAAACCAGTGATGCTGCCCCCACCATGTGATTGAACAGTGGTGGATGGTGTGTTCCTTGGTCATCATGATGCGAGCCCCCACCAAGTTTTGACAGTGGGGATGGTGGTTCCTTGGTCTTCATGAGCTGCCCCCTTACCATGTGTGACAGTGGGGATGGGGTGTTCAGGTGGATTAAGCGTGTTGCTTTAAAACGCCAAACTATCATTTTTTGATCAAAAGATATACTAAGAACCTCCTGTTCATTTTTATAAGTGGGGATGCTGAGAGCATAGATAAACGTATAGTGTGAGGATGTGCGGTTCATGCCTCTCTCTCTCCCAAGGTTGTATAAACATATAATTTTGCATTGTGGCCGTTGGATTTTTGTTTCCTCTACATGTTTGGTGTCTCCCAGGTCTCGCCCCTTCTTTCCGACATGTTTGGTGTCTCCCAGGCGGCCACATCTTCCACATGTTGGGGTCTCCTCGCCAGGCGGGCCCTTTCTTCACATGTTTGGGTGTCTCCCAGGCGGCCCTTCTCCCACATGTTTGGTGTTCTCCCAGGCGGCCCCTTCCTCCCACATGTTTTGGTGTCTCCCAGGCGGCCCCTTCTTTCCACGTGTTTGTTGGGCTCTCCCAGGCGGCCCCTTCTTCCACATGTTTGGGGTCTCCCAGGCGGGCCCCCTTTCTGCCACAGTTAGGTGTCTCCCCAGCGGCCCCTTCTTCCACATGTATTGGAGTCTCCCAGGCGGCCCCTTCTTCCACATGTTTGGAGTCTCCAGGCGGGCCCTTCTCCATCATGTTTGGTGTCCTCCCGGGCGGCCCCTTCTTCCACACATGTTTGTGTCTCCCGGGCGGACCCCTTCTTCCACATTTTTTTGGGGTCTCCCGGCGGCCCCTTCTTCCAACATGTTTGGTGTATCCCAGGCGGACCCCTTCTTCCACATTTTGGGGTATCCCAGGCGGCCCTTCTTCATCATGTTTGGAGTCTCCCCGGCGGCCCCTTCTTCCACGTGTTTGGTGTATCCCCGATGGCCCCTGCCTCCACTTGTTTGGATTAGCCGTGGCGGCCGATTCCACCACGTTTGGCGTCTCCCAGGCGGCCCCCTCTCCACATGTTTGGCGCTCCCAGCGCGCCCCCTTCTTCGCACACGTTTTTTTGGCGTCTCTCCAGCAGACCCTTCCTGTCCCAAATCGTTGGGGGTCTCCCAGGCGCCCCTTCCTCCACATGTTTTGGGTCTCCCAGACGCCCCTTCTTCCCCATGTTTGGGGTCTCTCCAGGCGGCCCCTTCTTCAATGTTGGGGTCTCCCATGACGGCCCCTTCTTCCACATGTTGGGGTCTCCAGACGGCCCCTTCCCGTCCACATGTTGGGGTCTCCCAGACGGCCCCTCTCCACATGTTTTGGGGTCTCCAGTCGGCCCATTCTTCCACATGTTTGGTTCTTCCCAGGGCGGCCCCTTCTTCCACATGTTTGGGGTCTCCCAGGACATGTTTGAGATGAAAGTTTAGAGGGACGGCCGGGTCTTGGTAGATTTGCAGGGGTCTGATCCTCCTTTCATCAATATGATTCTTGCACAGGGCTCCTTGGAAGGTTTAAAGTTTGGGGAATCTTTTTGTATCCAAATCCGGCTTTAAAATCTCCACACAGTATCACGAGCTGCCTGTGGGTTCATTGTCTTCATGATGCTCTCCAACGCCTGACACTTATCACAGAGCAGGTGCATTTATACGGAGACTTATTACACACAAGGGGGATTATATATTATCATCACGGTCATTTACATTGGATCAGAGATCCCTCACTGAACTTCTGGAGGAGTTTGCTGCACTGAAAGGAAAAGGGCCGAAATAATATTGAACACCCCACTTTACAGTTTTTTTTGTTTTTTTTTACAAACATCCAATAAATTTTGTTCCTCTTTCACATACGAGATCCCACCTTGTTGATTCTTCACAAATAGAAAAATTTTATATCTTTATGTTTAAGCCCAGAAATGTGGCAAAAGGTTGAAAAGTTCAAGGGGGCCGAATACTTTCGCAAGGCGCTGTATATATACAGTAGGTACGGAAAGTATTCAGACTCCTTTACATTTTTCACTCTTTCTTTGATTGCAGCCATTTGGCAAGATGAAAAAGTTGGTCGATTTAGGTTGCTCATTAATGTGCACTCTGCCCCCCTCCCCCATCTTGAAAGGAAAAAAAAAATAATAATGTAGATATTTTTGCAAATTTATTATAAAAGTAAAACTGAAATCTCCCTTGGTCATAAGTATTCAGCCCCTTTGCTCAGTGTTGAGTAGAAGCCCCTAGTACAGCCATGAGTCTTCTTGATGCAACAAGTTTCTCACCCCTGGATTTGGGGAACCTCGGCCTCTTCCTTGCAGATCCTCTCCAGTTCCCTCAGGTTGGATGGTGAACGTTGTTGGAAGACCGGCTTTTTCCAGTCTCTCCAGAGAGGCTCCATTGTGTTAGTCGGTGGCTGCTGGCCGGTCAGGAATGGGGCACTATCGGGGTTGTTCGAAGCTGCTTGCTTTGTTATTTTAGCTGTTGGCCTCAGGGGGTCATTGTCTTGTTGGACAGAAGAACCTCGGCCCAGAGCATCTGGGAAGAGGTTTCCATCCAGGAGATCTCTGACTTGGCGCATTCATCTTTCCTTCCACCAAGTCATCCTTTCCCCTCGTCCACATAGCCTGATGCCCGGCCCCCACCATGTGTCACTGCCGGACCCATAGCCCTGGATGCTGCACCCACCCATGGGTGTCACTCGCCACCCATAGCCTGATGCTGCCTCCACCATGTGTCACTGCCCCCCCCCACAAGTAGATGGATGCTGCCCCCACCATGTGTCCCTCCCCCCATAGCCTGATGCTGCCTCCCCACCATGTGTCCCTGCCCGCAGCCTGATGCTGCCACTCCCACCATTGTGTCACCTGCCCCCCATAGCCTGATGGGCCAACCGTGCTGCCCCCACCATGTTTCCCTGCCCCCATAGCCTGATGCTGCCTCCACCATGTGGTCACCTGCCCCCCATAGACTGGATGCTCCGGCTAGCCTCCACCAAGTGTCCCGCTGCCCCCCATAGACTGATGCTGCCCCCACCATGTGCCCCTGCCCCCCATAGCCTGATGCTGCCTCCACCATGTGTCACTGCCCCCATAGCCTGATGCTGCCCCCACCAATTTTCACTGTCCATCATAGCCTGATTCTCCTCCACCATGTGGTCCCTGTGCCTCCACCAAGTTCCCTGCCCCATAGCCCTGATACTGCCCCCACCATGTGTCCCTTCCCCGTATAATATATGCTGCCCCACCATGTGTCCCCTGCCCTCTTACCTATCTGCCCCCACGCAGTGTACCTGCCCTCCATAGCCTGATGCTGCCCCCCACCGTGTGTCCCTGCCCTCCATAGCCTGATGCTGCCCCCACCGGGTGTCCCTGCCCCACCATACCT
>JAODAL010043672.1:0-33627 GCA_025379985.1 Phyllomedusa bahiana
AAAAATGCCAACCCCAAATCCTGGCTGCCCCAAAAACCCCAAAAGCTTTGATAAAACCTCAAAACTGCGTTCGTTCTGCTCCGTTCTTTTCTCGCCCGGGAAAACCCCAGCGTCCCCCTTTAAACCAAAAAGTGGATGCCCCCTCCCCCTTTTGCTGTAGGGGCTTTTCCCCCCTTCAGAAAACCCCCTCTGGAAAAAAACGTACCTTCGGCTTCTTCTCTAAAACCTTTACCCCCCCGAAAAATTATACAATCGGTGATCGCCCAAATTTCTGGCTATTAAAATTAAACCCTAGAAGAAAGGCGGACAGCTGGAGGGACTTGTCACCCCAAACGATTTTATTCACCGATCACCAAAAAAACTTCTCTATCTCAGTCTGCCCCAAAGACTGAACCCCCCCGGCAAGCCAGGGGGTCACTTTTTTTTCGCCCGACTTTAATTTTCTTCTCCCTTTCCGGGCCCGCTGGGAAAAACGTCGAGGGGCGCCCTCTCTAGATTTCCCCAGGGGCACAGGTTTGGGCCCTTTGGGAAAAACCTCTGGCCCAATTTCATAAAATTTCCCCCTGAAGTCCCCCCCAAAAGGGGGCCCCCCGTGGACCTTCAACCTCTGCCTCCCCGGGAAAAACCCATTTCGCCCCCCCAGGCGGCCTCGTAACCTTTAAGTGGGGTAAAACCCCCTCGAAAAGCGGTCACCCTGGGAGTTCATAAAAACTCTGCCCAAATAAACTCTCGTTTAAAAATTGGTGGCCCACCCTCGCTGAGATGTTTGAGACTTTGTCCCCGGCCTTACCCTCTTTGGGGGCCCCTTTAAAAAAGTCCCTCGTTTTCAGACCCTGGGCCCTGCTTTAGCCTTTCTGGTGCCAGAAAGCCCCTTTGGGCCCCAAAAGCCCTTGGGCTTTTTTACGGGGCCCCCCCGGCCCCCCTCTGGAAAAAAACTGTCAAAAGGGGGTTTGACAGATAGATTTTTCCCAAAAAAGGACCACTTTTTTTCCACTGCCCGGGTTACCCTTTGCCCACACCCCGGCCCAATTTTTTTCCCCCAAAATTTTTCAGTTGCACGGTCTTCCGTTTTCCATATCATTCGGATAGGGGGGGCCCGTTTGTGTCGATTCCCCGGCGGGGCTCTATGGGCATTGCAGGTTCAGCTAGAAATTCTCGTCTGATACCACCCTCAGAAATAAAGGTTTAGTAGAAAAGGGGTTTAAAAAAGTGGGGTTAAAGGGACCCACCTATAACAATTTTGTATCCGCCCCGCAGGGTAATTGGTCCGACCTCCCCCCCCTGGGGAGAAATTTTCTAATAAAAAATTTTTAGACTTAGAGTCCGCTGGGGCCTCTCCCTTTTTTTTGTGGTGTTTTGGGTAATCCCCGCCCGCCCCCTCCCATTTTGGGTACTTCGAGTCATGTTCCCACCGTGGATACCCAAATGGTGACATCAATGCACTCTGGCAAAAACCCTGCGACAGGCCCCCTTTTAAAGGGCCTCCCCTACACCAAAATCCAGGGCCCCAGGTACCGAAAACCTCCACCCCCCATTTAAGCCCCGGGGATAGAGTTTGGGTTTTCCCCCCAAATACTTCCCCCTTCAAGGGGGCCCTTTTTTAAGTTAAAGGGCCCCAAGTATTTTGGGGCCCTTTTTTTGTCCCTTTGGCAACTAAAAGGGGTCCTAAAACTTTCCCCTTTCCTCCTACTCTGGTACCTCGTTGAAAACCTTTCCCTGTTTTGCTTAATCGCCTGTTTGGGGCTGAATCGCTTTTCCCGTGGATCTGTCTCGCCTTCTCCTGTGGCCAACGCTGATAACATCTTTGAGGTCAAAGAGGTGCTAGCGGAGAAGACAGTGAGGGGGAAGCGGTTCTTTCTTATTGACTGGAAGGGGTTCGGGCCGGAGGAGCGTTCGTGGGAACCTGAGGGCAACCTGTCACCTGACCTTCTCTCTAAGTTCCATAAAAAGAGGGGGAGACCTACGGGGGAGGGGGTACTGTCACGGGGGCTGGCGCGGGTGCCACTGTGCCCCGCGGCTGCCCCCCTGCCCGCAGGGGGTCCGGCGCGGTTGCCGCGGCTCCCTGCGACCATCCCCCTGCTGCCCGGTCTCTGGCGTTGGTGCACTTACCCGTCCACGCTCCTGTGAACGCTGCTCCGGCCTGTCCCAGCCACCGCGCACGTACCCGCTGCTTAGGGTGCGCATGCATGTGATTAGAAACAACAAATCAGATGAATGCCAACCCATTATACATGGACGTCCTGAGTCTGCCAAATTGGCTGCCTGTCTTGCCTAGAGAATGTGTTTCGTATTAGAAGATTCCACTCCATAGTGGCCATAGGTCTACCTGGTCATATGGGCAGGGAATATGGACAGGGGTTGTCGTTTAAGGAAAGCTAAGAAAATGTAGATAAAGACACTGAAAATTAGAAATCAAGTAGTAATGTAGTAGTACTGAAATATCTAACAAAGTCTGAACAATGTACTTGCTGGTTCAATTTATGTGTTGGATAAAATAAAGTTAAATCACCTATCATAAAAAATAATAATCTACACTTTATTAAAGGTGCAAAATACATGCAAAAACAATATAAAAATGTGGTACTGTAGGACAAAAACAGATAACAAAGTATACACACTTATATAATAGCCAATGCAAACAACAAAAAATATATCAGATCAACTCAGAAAAAAAGAATTATGGTGTTATAAGTAGCTCAAATAGCAAAACAAATATAATACCCTACATATTGAGGGTCCAATATAGAAATAAAGGGCCACATGTATGAAACCTGTCTAGATCTAAGACTTTGTTGCTAAAAGCAACCAGTCAGAGCTTTCCTTTCAATTCATATAGTGCTCTGTAAAAATAAAAGAGGAGCTCTGATTGGTTGCTAGGGGCAACAAGGAAAGTCTTAGACCTAGACAGTTTTATATACATTCCCCCTAAAGTGCATACAGAACAATAGTTGAGGCACAGGAACCCCAACGCACGTTTTACCACCTGGCTTCGTCAGGCGTTTCTGATAGCATATATATGCCTATCGTATACTTATTTCCCCTTCTTTATTTTGAGTTTGGAGATGGATGAAATGAAAGTAAATTAAAAATTAAAAAAATATTTTTCCTAGTCCTTAGCATTAATTTTCATGTTATAGTAGCATAATACACCCTATATTCTGTTAACATACATTAAATAACCATATACTTCTTTATCATCATAGCAAATTGCCGATGTACAAATGCGGTATTTATATATTTACTTGTAGCATGCCTCATTGAAAGCATTTCTTAAAATTACTCATTTAATTCCACTAAACTTAACTAAAAAACTAGTTAAAAGTTGTGATGATGTACAGTACATTTAGATGATCCCCTGTGGTGCCGCACACAATGTGCAGTTAAAGACGAGAGATATTGTTAAGCTTTAGGCAACATTACAATTATGTTAAATAGAAAAGTCTCTTCTCTAGTAAAGTTCACATTTCTGTCTATATATTTTCTGTAATTGCCTTTTCAGCTGTATTTCTAATCAATGTGTTGCCAACACAAACATACATCCTATATGTAAATATAGATGGAAGGGATTAAACTACTGTACCCCATAGATATCTAGCATCCTGATAATAGATTACAGTATTTTAGGACGATGTAGATATGGAAAAGCAGCCATTGCTGTAAAACAGGACCCGTTTAGAAATGTCTTTCATAGTTCCAGTAAATAATTTCAGTGTTCAAACCAAGGTAAAGTTAAAGGGGTTTTGCCTAGGTTACCCTGCTTTCAGTATGTTCAAAAGGAGGTGTGTATAATTTGTTTGAACTGCATATCATGTGACTCAGCAGGCTTGACATCACTTTGCCTTCCCCACAGTGTGCTCACTCTAGTCAAACAAAGGTCTGTTTAGGTAAAGACCTTTGAGTAGTTACAATGTAGCTGAATGGTTAGCTCTACATCCTTCCAACACAGGGGTTTTAGGTTCAAATCACTGCAGGAGCCAAGTGTGGATTTTGTCTCATTCAACATACCTGATTGAGGTTTCTTTTTTCTCTAGATTTATTTGCAATGTTTGACTAATTACTAAGGAGGACAGAAGACAGGAGTAGAATGACAGCAATTGGGGTTGAACACTCATTCAGCAGTGAGTATGTGTGATTACTAGACAGGGAATAAACTGACAGTTGTTGCCTGAGAGGAGAGGTGATGTCTGAGCATGAGCGACCAGGACTGAGGAGCTCTCATCACCGGTTGGATCCCCTGGAGACGAGCTGTACACAATGGATTACCAAGGGAGCAGCTAAAACGAAAATGGTCCAGAATTTTTAATAAGGATGAATGGTGAAAATGTTTATTATTTAATTTTAAAGCTTCCCACATCAATTTTACTTTGTGGCAAAACCCCTTTAAAGTCCTAGTTTTCATCTAGTAAGTACAAGGATCAGCTGGACTCTGAAGTAACAACTGTAAACTAATAACATTAAATTACAAAAAGAAAAAAGGGAGGAGCTCAAGATTTAGAATGTAAATCTGTTTTCCCTTACTCCTTTCAGCAGCACAGTATGGGTATTTCTCCACCCTGAAGGTTGATAGGGCAGATGGAAGTGTTAATGAGGCAGAACACTATATAACAAATCCCCAAACTCCACCACCTGTGGAATTTTTTGTAACTCCAGACTGTCTAACCTTAAAATAGGGAGGGTTTTGCTGCTGAAAGGACTAAGGGAAAACAGATCTACATTCTAAGTCTTAAGCTTTTCTTGTGACAAGCAGAACCAAGGGAGGGACTACTTGCAGAACTGAGTTTCCAAATGAGACATTATCCCAGCACCTCTGAGCATTTCTGCCATGTAGAATAAATGTATTTGGAGAAGACTAAGGCACATGGCACAGACAAAATACCGGTCGGATTAGCCGACTGGTATTTTGTCTTTTTTTGAACATAAAGGCGGATGTTTCTGGCCATGGTTTGTGGACTCAGTCGTCCCCCTTTAAATTGAGCAGTTCGGGTGGAAGAATGAACACGCTCAAAGTTTTTTAGACGGTCGGATTTGCCGTCAGAAAATGTAGACTACTGAATGGATTTTCTATTAACCCCTTAAGGACCCAGCCAGTTTTGGCCTTCCTGACACAGTCCTATTTTTGAAATCTGACGTGTCACTTTATGTGAGAATAACTTTTTGACACTTTTATTTGGAAACATTTATCATTTTCAAAGTTCTAAAATTTCTGCGTGCAAGATAGATAATTATTAGCCACAAAATAGTTTATATCTAGCATGTGCCATATGTCCACTGTAGATTGGCATTATTTTTGAATTTTTTTTTATGACATTAGGGGGCTTAGAAATTTAGTATTCATTTTTCACATTTTCAAGCAAAATTTGAAACATTGATACTGTATTTTTAAAGATCAATCCAGTTCTGACTTGGCTTTGAGGGGCCTGTATGTTAGATACCCCCATAAATGACTCCATCTAAGAAACTAAACCTCTTAAAGTGTTTAAAACAGAATTTAGGAAGTTTATTAACCCATTAGGTGTTTCACAGAAAATAAAGTAAAATGCAGGTGAAAGTTCAAAATTTAACTTTTTTACAGATTTTCAATTTTTATCCATTATTCACTGGAACACGGTAGATGTGACCAGGGAAATGCAACTTCATATCGATTCCCCCAATTCAGCTGTTTCTATAGATATCCCAAATGTGGCCCTAGTGCACTCTTTGGCTCAACCATAAGCCTCAGAATAGGTGGAGCACCTACCGGACGCTGGGGTCTCATTTTCAATACAATTTTATTTAGGTGCCATTTCAGGTTTTTGGACACCTTAAGGTGCTAAAACTTAATAAACACCCCTAAAAGGACCCAATATTGGAAACTACACCCCTAAGGAATATGTCCAGGGGTGTAGTGAGTATTTCAACCCCACAGGTGTGTCACAAAAATTTTTAGCGTTAGGCTGTGAAAATCAAAAATTTGTTATTTTCCAAAAATCTACAATTTTAGCTTAAAATGTTTCATTTTTACAAGGAATCCTGGGAAAAAAAGCATCCTAATGTTTGTTACGCAATTTCTTCTAAGTTTAGTAATACTCTATATGTGGTTGTTAACTGCTTTTTGGGCGCATGGCAGGGCATACAAGGGAGGGAGCGCTATTTGGCTTTTGGAACGCAGATTATGGTGGGTGCCATGTTATATATTTGCAAAGCCTCCAGAGTACCAGAAAAGGTAAAATCTTTCAGAAGTCACCCCATTTGGAATTCAACACCCCTCATGGATCTCATCTATGGGTGTATTGTGTATTTTGGGTGCACAGGTTTTCCATAGTTTTTTTTAGTATTGGGCCAGGAAAATGGGGGGAGCATATTTCCACCATTTTATTTTGGGCTTAATTTTTATAGCGTTCGCTGTGTTGCATAAATGACAGGATAACTTTACTATTTGGGTTGGTACAATTACAAGAAATAAATTTGATATAGGTTATTATATTGTATTACTTTTACAGAATAGAAATGAGTAGTGTTGAGCGATTTAATCGAGAAAAGTTAAAATCAAGTCGATTTTTACATTTTTCTTGATCCGATACAATTTTATTCCTCAAAATCGGGTAAAAAATCAAGATCGAGAATTAAGATTGAGCTATTTTCTCTGCTTCCTGTACTTTTGGTGGCCAGCCAGTCAGGGCAGAGCACAGAGGGGGGTCAAAAACGTCACCGCTGAGGAGGTAGAGATCTCATTGGCTGCTAAAATCACATTACCCTGTTTTATATATGTCACTGTATTTCCTGGTGAATGCCATTATGATTAGAGACTATGAACTGAACACATTGCTCTCTCTGCTGTGCTTGTTTCAAAGCAGGCAGACACATCATCTCCCAGCGATTTCACAAAGGAAAAGCTGCTAGATAGATTAGTTATCTTTGGGGTACAGCAAGATTAGGGAATTCTAGACAGTAGTAGTTAAGGATTTTGATGTTGCTGCATACTGCATCTTTGCATTGCCCAAAAGTTTCTTGCTGCAGTTTGGGGAGGACAACTTGTGCGCAAGACACTGCTAGGAAATCTCTCAAAAGAAAATGCTGTGATATACTGGTTTCTTACTGAAAATTTTGTTCCGTGTCCAAAATTTCCTTGCTGCAGTTTTTTTTGACAACCAGTGTACAAGACACCATTCTTCCATAAGGCCCCATTTCACAGATATTCCATAGAAAAAAATCTGTTTCTAATCCTAGTTGCCTGTTGCAAAGTATAAGGATTCAAGAACACTGTTGATTTTGTTTCAGGGTTCTTCCATTACACCACATTTCATAGATATTCCATAGAAAAAATTATATTTCTAATCCTAGTTGGTTGTTGCAAAGTTTAGGGATTCAAGAACACTGTTGATTTTGTATCAGGATTCTTCCATAAGACCACATTTCATAGATATTCCATAGAAAAAAATTCTGTTTCTATTCCTAGGTGCCAGTTGCAAAGTATAATGATTCAAGAACATTATTGATTTTGTGTCAGGGTTTTTCCATAAGACCATATTTCACAGATATTCCATAGAAAAAAATATATTTCTAAACCTAGTTGGTTGTTGCAAAGTATGGGGATTCAAGAACACTGTTGATTTGGTATCTGGGTTATTCCATAAGACTCTATATAGAAGATGCACTCTTAAAATACGTTTCAGTATACCGACATCAGGCAAAACCCCATTTGCCCAGTAAACTAAACCTTCATAGAAACATATGTCGTATGCCACAAGCTGTTCCTTCTAACTTCGTGCTCTTTAATATAAACGCATAAGCAATAGCACATAGTACATCAACCTTCAAAAAATCTTCGATACAATTGTTAATACGGCAATAAAAACCTGTGATCCAAGCGATCAATTGCTGGTTACACAGCAGGTTTCAGATGCCAACTTCTCGTGGTCCGTCTGTTCAGATAGCTGAACGGCCAGGCGGTAGTCTGTGTTACCCAGAATGCAACAACTTGCTTCTATGAAGGCTAATTATTCCATAAGACTACATTTCACAGATATTCCTTAGAAAAAATTCTGTTTCTAATCCTAGTTGCCAGTTTCAAAGTATAAGGATTCAAGAACACTGTTGATTTTGTGTCAGGGTTCTTCCATAAGACCACATTTCATAGATATTCCTATTTGCCAAGTGGAAATTATAGGAATTTAAGAACATTTGTGATTTGCTGTCTTTAGAGTACAGTTCTTCATTAAGAGACTGTGAACAAATCTTGACCTTTTTAATATTTATCTTTTTGAACATGGATCAAACTAGAGGTGGTAAGCGTGCAAGGAGGGGTGTAGGACATGGAACTAGAGGTAGCAGACAAGGCGCTCCTTTCAGTGCTCCGGACAACACACAAGCAAGCATATCATCAGTTGCAGGACCATCAGGCTTGTCACCGCTTCATCGGTTCCCTGTGAATCTCAGTACTGAAGAGCGTCGCCAATCTGTTCTTCAGTGGTTAACACAACTTGAATCTTGATTTTACCTCCTCGTCCTCTCAGTCACGGCCACAAATGTCGTTGTCATCATCATTATCATCATCAGTCCAACCTGAAGCAAACACAGTCCAAATGTCAAACAATGTACAGACCGCTCCATCTAATCCATATTCTGAAGTTCTCTTTGATGACACAATGCGTTTGGGATCAGAAACCATTTCAAACGATCAAGAGGCCAAAGAGGATGATTTTGTCTTCTCTGACGTCCAATCGCTGATGCCTTCAGAGGAGGAGAAGGAACTGGTCAGTCGGCAGAACTCCCGAGTGGTCAGCAATTCCTCGCAGTGCTGGTGGCTTCTCGCCTGCAGCTTGAGGATGTAGACTGTCAGGATGAGGAAGTCACCTGTGATGATGTTGATTATGACATTGCGGATCCAACATTGCGCTTGCGAGCGCTTCATCAGTGAAGGAGGAGGATGATGAGGTAGTTTCAGTGCGTGTCTGGCCTCAGAAATAGAGAGGGCGGTTGCACAAGTCCGCTGACATTAATCCGCCAGACATGGTCAGTGGTGGCAGCGGGAACACCGCTACTAGGTTTTCACCATCGAATAGGACCTGGACCTGTGAAGCCTGGGCCTGTTTCCATCAAGCCTCAGATTTGCCGGCCAACATCATATACCTGATTCGCCGTCAACGCATCAGTAGAGGAAAGAATCTAAAGAATTTAACCACGAACATGAACAGGCACATGCATCTAAAGCATGAATTGATGTGGAGGAGTCACTTGGAGAACAAAGGCCACACAGGTCCTGAGCTTCCAAACACTCTGACATCCTCTGTTTCCTCCTCCTCCACTACTTCCAAGACCAAAGGGTCCTCTGGTGCCGATGTGCCGGAGCAGCATGAGCAAGCGCCATCTTCAGTCCCAGACGTTGTCAGCCGATTCTCACCGCCACCACCAGAGACACAGCCTACCCCTTTTCCTTTCACCGATTTGACCTGCACGCCATACAGCAGCCAGTCTGGCAGCCAGCCTTCTGTGTACCAGGTGTGGGAGCATAAGAAATGCTGTTACCCCAACTATCCCAAAGCCGAAAGGCTGAATGTCGTCATTTCCAGGCGTTTGTCCTTGGAAATGTTGCCTTTCCCCCTGGTGGACTCAGATGGGTTCCGCCATGTCATGGTCCTGGCATGCCCCCAATACCAGATGCCGAACAGGCAATTCTTTGCCAGAAAAGCTATCCCTGCCCTGGCCAGTCACGAGGCAGAAAAAATCTCCAGCGCGTTGTCTGCATCTGTGTCCACCAAAGTCCATCTCACTACAGACACATGGACTAGTAAGCATGGTCAAGCGCATTACATCTCACTGACTGCTCACTGGGTGAGTTATGTGGATGACAGTGACTCTGGTGATGATGGTGGGTCTTGGGCTCGGCAGACACTCTTCCACACTGCTGGGAGGGTGCAGGTTCCAGATTCCCAACCTCCATGGGTAGCATCACGTGCCAAGAGAAACCAGGGCGTTCTGAAATTATTGTGTCTTGGAGACTGTCAACACACAGGTCAAGAGCTGTGGACGGCTCTGCACACTGAGACTGACCATTGGCTGGGTGCTAAGAACCTGGCACCAGGCAAGTTGGTGTGCGACAATGGGAATTATCTCATTTCTGCCCTTAAATTAAGTAGACTTTTGCACATCCCTTGCCTGGCGCACGTCATGAACCTGGTTGTGCAGAAATTTCTCCAGCGCTACCTGAGTCTTGATTGTCTGCTGAGGAAGGCTCGAGATCTTAGATCACACTTCCGGTGCTTGCACTCTGTTTTAGCACAACTGGCAGCGTTGCAAGGACATCTGGGCGTCCCTGTCAACCTTCTGATTGTTGATGTGGCAAAATGCTGTAATTCCACCCTCCACATGCTCCAGCGATTGTGGCAGCAACGTAATGCCATTATGAAGTATGAAGTGTTGTATGGCCTGATGAGCAGTGGTGCGGACCTCAGGGTGTTGAGCCATAGAGAGTGGAGGCAGGTGAAAGATGTCTGCACCATCCTTGCCAGTTTTGAAGATGGAACCAAAATGGTCAGTCAGGAAAATGCCATTGTCCGTATGACCATTGTGGTGATATTTTTACTGGAACAAGTGTTAAACACTCTGTGGCAGCAGGTCCCAGCAGTGATGGAGGAGGAGGCTGAAACAGATGCGGACAGAGCCTTACTCACCAGAGGATATAGAAGGCCAGACTGTTTCCCAAATTTATAGGTCTTCTTAAGGCGGTGGTTCAGGGTCCAGGGCTGGTGCAGGAGGGCACTTTAGCTCACAGAGTAAAGCGCATGAGGCTAGCCAGGGCTGTGGTGATGCTCAAGATGAGGAAGTGGAGGAGGATGATGAGGCAGGGTTGGACATCCACGGTACCGATTTCCATTCAGTGGTAAGAGGTTGGCACAGATTTCAGGAGGAGAAGGAAGAGGAGGAAGAAATGTTTAGTGCCCCACGACCCCAAGGCTTGAGAAATCATCGCTCCTTTTGTGTCTCCCTTAGCTATTAAGATCAATAGGTCGCGATAGTTAAGGGATTAATTGCCCACCTCCCTGGAGTTATCTCCGGTCGGGGCCGATGCTGCGGGATGTCAGCTGTAATATACAACTGACATACTGCAGCAATTGTGCAAACTCTGTTTTAGAGTTCGCACGAACCCAGGACGTATGCATACGTCCAGGTATGTTGACTCCCAAACTACCTGGACGTATGCATAGGTCCAAGGTCGTTAAGGGGTTAAAGTCTATCAGGATGATCGACAATCAGTTACAGACAGTTTTCAAATCTGAAAACCGTCTGAAAATCCAACTGAAATCCAGTGCCGTGTGGACGGACCGTAAGAGACTGCAGTGCACATTTGGTCTAAGGAAACCAGAGGTCTCTCAGCTGTAGAAGCCGTCTGGGACCTAGCACTATGGGCCTGGAGAAACATAGGGACAACAAGACTTTTTTACCTATAGGAATAGGCTAAAGTATCTTTGATCCAACAAGAGATGGTGAGTTTTACTTTACTGTACTTCCTGTCTTTATACTGGAAAAAGAAATAAGAAGATTTTTTTCTCTCCTGAAGGGCAGTTGTTTCTTTATTTGTCCAAAGACATTTCACCATGTCTAGGGGAGACAGAGTAAATCTTCTTATGAGGCAACTGACTCCTCAAAATGATGTTAGCCTGGAAAGGGACCTTAGGCCGAAAATCTGGGAGGAAGTGAATAATTACTTTATCTTGCTGTAATACAAAATATATATATATAGCTGAAAATCCTAAGGGCTATAGTTCTCCATTTAGTGGAGGTTATTGCTAGAAGAAAGGAGAATAATAAACTTCAGTGCACTACCAAAAAGGTTAGTGCACGAAACAGTACTTTTCTTAGAGAGACAGTTTGAATTGTCCACCTGTTCTATATCCCGTATAACAGAAAATACAGGGGTGGGGTGGAGGCATTTGAGGATTAATTATATAGCATATTGCTTCATTAAAACTTCCATCATCCTATCAGTCCACAGGGCGGAGAAATCCTTATCTTGTGCTGTTTATTTTTTTATTAAAATATTCAAATACATTCAGTATTTTGAATCAGTCGAAAATCCAACGGTACACTGTGCTGCATAGACAGCAGTGAAAAATCTGTGCTGTAGTCTATACAGCACAGATTTTTTTTACCGTTGGTTTTAAAACTCGTCTGAATATGCAAACTGTTGCATAGATTGCAGGATTTTGGTGCATTGCCTTAGATGGAGGTTGGTTACAGATGCAGAATAGTCTTTTGTCCTTGCACCACTCCATTATTAGGAGTCTATTATCACATGTACATTGTATTCACAAGTAATGGTAGGATAAATATTTCATGTTTGTTTGCAGCCATGGTGTCCACAATGAACGTCATTAGAGGTAATTCATATGACACATTAGTTTAACAAGTTTAATTCTGTCTTGATTTCTGTTCAGCTGCTACAGAAGTTTACGTATTTATCAGTGCGTTTTAATACCAGGCTTTCTTACACTATTTGGGCCATAATTCATAGAAAAGTTGGGAATAATCCTTTAAAGACTTTGTCCAAAGCTATAGTACATGCTGGTCTCTCATGTAGAAAGTCAATGCAGTTTTATTTGCATGTCAGTGTCGTTTTGGTCCCATCACAGCCACTTTGTGAGAACATACAGTAATGTATGGCTATGTACTACTGTATAAAACCAATCTTAGTCTAGTTCTATAGTGAGATAAAAATAAATAAGAACAAAATACAAAACCTTTGTTTCCCCAATGGAAAAAACTTTGGGCCTCATGTATGAAAACTGTCCAGGTCTAACACTTTTTTTGTTTCCGATAGCAACCAATCAGCGCTCCCCTTTCATTTCATAAAGTGCTCTGAAAAAAATGAAAGGGGAGCTCTGATTGGTTGCTGTGGGCAACAAAGAAAGTCTTAGACCAAGACAGTTTTCATATGTGAGGCCCTTTGTTTTCTTAAAAAACTAAAAGTGCAAAATAGATACATATAGTAGGTATCATTATGTCTGTAACAATCCAGTCTATAAAATTATCATGTTATTTATTCCATATGGTGAACACTGCAAACAAAAATTAAAAAGCATTTCAGAACTGTGTTGTTCATTCAAGCCTCATAAACATAACATAAAAAGTAGTCAAAAACTCTCATATACCCCAAAATGTTACCAATGATAAAAGGCCCAAATAAAAACCCCACTCACAGCTTCATTGACAGAAAAATAAAAAATGTATGGCTTTCAAATTATTGTGACCCAAAAACCGAATTTTTAAGAAATTTTTCTAAGTGGCTAGCATGATTTATGGATTAAGAGGAGGGGCCTGTAGAAAGAGGTGAAGCCTGTCAAAGGGGCGGTGCTTAACAAAATCTTCTCTGAAGACAATAATCAAAAGTTGCCAAGTCTCCCTAAAAGTGCTCGTCCTGGTGACGCACGCCATTTAAAATCTGAATAGAAAGCGACACCTCTAGCTTTAATGCACAGCATTATTTTGCTGCACTTTATATCTCTCTTACTCAGCTTTGCAGTTATCTGACTCTTGAAATCTGTAATTTACTAAAGTAGTCTACAGATTAAAAAAGTGATCTGATCTTCGCAGCTCTTAATTATAGCTTTTCACCATTATTTGCCTCTGCTTAAACAAAGGTAGCATTAGCTTACATTAACCTTGCCCCTCTGTACTCCAGGATGTGAGTGGTTTTCTTTCAAATAGTAGCAAGTAAAAGATTTGAAAGCTAAAACAATCATTTAAAAGCATTTCTGAGAAAAATCGAGTTCAAAGAAAAAAGCCGTCTTAAAATGCAAATACTGTATGCCATGTTAATGAAATGATCAGTCATCGCGTTAAGCCTGCACTTCAACTGGAGGGTCAGGCATAAACTACTGCAAACAAGTAGCTTTGCTTTAATGTTTGTGTCCTAGTTTTATTTTATTTTATGTCATTTACTTCATTCATATGCAGTCAGTAGCTTCTTTGAAATTCTGTTAGTCATCACTGGAAAAACATTGCGGTTTAACTTCATTTTTTTGTCAGATGTGAACTAAGGACCTTACACTAGCGGTGTATCTGTTTTCTGCAATCCCGCAATGCATCATAACAAGTAAGAAAGGGCCTCATGTATCAAAATCAGGGCAGGCAGTGGTACCCAACCACATAGGGCCTCTACCTCTGCCTATCATTAAAGGGGAAACCAAAATAAATAAGAACATATAATGGAGGAATAGTAAAGATAAGCAGTAAACCTGGGTCCCAATACAGTGTGTGTGAACTACTTGTAGTGTGCCCCAGAGGATGATAAAGAGGGAGACGAGCCTGAGTGCTTGAGATTGGGAGTAGTTGTCATGGTACAGGCGTCTCTGGGCTATCTCCCTTGGGTGCAGCACTACAGTGGAGTGGGAATGCACCTAAGTGGTTGGTAGTCTGGACGAGTTCCCTGGGGTAATCCCTCTGATGTATGGTGGGGGTTGTAGTGCGGCCTGGTTGGGACGTCCCCAAGATGGTAGTGATTGGTGCAGTTGCGCAGACACATACACGGAGGCGATGTAGTTGGTAAAATAATGCCCGTCTTTACTGAAGATAATTATCTTCGAAGCAGAGAAATTACAGGATCCCAGTTCTTATAAACAATTCTCCCAATCCACAAGAGTTTCTTGACATAGCAGCAATATGGTGTACCTGTTTAGAGTAGTGGTCTGTATGCCCCTTGTAGCAGACTTGAAGTGTCCCAATGTATGGTGGCAGCCTAATCCTCTTTCTCCAACTGTAGATTGTAGTAGAGCCTCTGGGAACTGTGGTACTCCACACTGAACGCCGCTTTCTTCTTCCTAAGCTACCCTCAAACAGCAGAGCTTCATACCATTCTCCCTCACCCTTCTCACTACTCACTCCCTAAACTGAGCCAAACTGCCCTTTCTGCCTCCAACTGCCACTTCTGGCATGAGACCTCTCCACCCCCTTGTCCAATCAGAAGCTAGGTGGTAAATGACTTGGTGTGAGGTGGCAAGAAGCTTAAAGGGAACCTGTCACATAGGTTATGCCCCCCTTGCTGAGGGCAGCACAAGCTAGAGTCAGACCTGCTGTTTCCAGCGCTGTGTCCTTTATTCTGTAAGATGCTGTAGTTTTAGAGCATTTAATGCTCAAATCTTAGTCAGTGGGCTAGCTCCGCCCACTGACAGTTATTCACATGTTTCTACCTATTCAAAGTAATCGGTTTGTCAGTTGAGGTGGGCGGGGCTAGCCTCCGATTGGCCGGGTTTGAAAAAAAAAAACTGACACTCTGAAGGACTCTTCGAATGACTCTTCGGGCTGAAAACTGCAGATTTGAGCATTAAATACACGAACACAGGCCCAAAGATACACATTACACATAATTGACACATAATAAACAACCCCTGAGACTGCAATACCCTGTACTGGGGTATTACATTCCCACAAACGCTGTTAGGGTATGTTCACATGATGTATTTATAGAGTGTACTTTGGGGCGTCGCTGCAAGTACACCCCGCAAATATGGGAATTTCATAGCACTTATTAAGTGCTATGATATTACAACATATTCTGCAGCAAGTACTGCATGACCAGCGAAAGAAATGACATGTCGGGGAAAAGGAGGGTGAATGGGGACCGGAGTGCATACTTCCCACAGCAGGCGTACAGCGGCGCATACAGGTACATTGTGTGTATTTAACCTTACATAGCAGAACATTGTCATGTTGGATTTTTCTCCTCACGGGGTTAGTTAGTAGAGCTACAGTTGCTTCTTCCAAGCTGAGCTATATATTTAATATACTATATCCACACCAAATAATTCATATATATGTAATGACCATGCCTGTTCAGGCCTCAGTGCAGTACTCTGCCTGTTAAGTACGACAGAGACTGTGCTTTTAGCCATGATTCTGTACCTGAATTGTATGTTTTCTTTGTACTTGTCTGAACTCTGTCTGACTCTAGTACTGATTGTACAATAGAAAAATAGAACAGCATCCAGCGGGTTAGAAACATGAAAATATTTTTTTCGTTATTCTTCCAAAAAAAACACCTATAAAAGACATGCGACGTTTCAGCCCCTAAGGGTCTCCATAAAGCAGGCTAGATGCTGTTCTTTTTTTCTATTCTGCTGTATTTTACCTCTTGGGTTCAGGGGTTTGAAGCAATGCATCCCTCGTTCAGAAGGTTGTGCTGCTGGATGCAATGTTTGTTTGTCTAGTACTGACTGTGTGATGACTGACAGGATCTCCACCACACCCGTCTGGTTACTTCTGCTAGCCCTAGTGCTACATAATGGTGATAGTCAGTTGCCTTTGCCACTCATCTCCCTTCCCTGCCAGTCTGTGTTCTGTGTGGTCTGGATGTACGAGGGTCGGTCCAATCACGCCCTAGACCGGGACTTTGGCATCCCATAAGAAGACCACTTGTGCTCTTGGACATCGCTTGCGATAGTCTTTTATAGCTTGAGCTGGCGTTTCATATTAGATTATATTTCTTAGATTCCCTATGTTGTTGACCGTTTTTTGGCTGCCAATTTTGTAGCGTTTTGCTATCTCCAGTTTGACCTGTATCTCCTGACTATTCCTTTGTGTTTGTTTGTTTGTTTGCTTGTCTAGTTTTGATCTGTGTTTCACTTACCTAGTTGTTGCCAACCACCTAGGGTTGGGTCGGCAAGTAGGCAGGGTCAGCTTTGGGGGGTGTAGCACTAGGGCTCACTGTTTGTCTTTCCCTGCCTTTTCATCCAGGTCCCGTGGTCCCTTACAATATAGCAATATATACAGACATATGTATGCTATCCCCCACACTACAAGTCTCTCAGGCTGGCTGTAGCACACATGCACAGTTATGTCAGTCAGCCCAACCAGGAAGTAACTCTGTCCTACTGCTGTACCCTACATTCCAGGACAGGTTTCTTCAGCTATAATGATTATTCTGTAGACAAAACCAGCACACTTTTCTAACTAAAGATATTTAGGCATTTTTTTCTTTAAGACATGTAGTTTATATTTTATTTTTTCTTCTTTTCCCAGAGAACCCATTTAAGGGGGTGCAAAGATGTATGGAGCAGGCTCAGGAACTGAGCCCACTTCATACATGGCTGGTGCCAGCTGTTGGCTACCTGGCTTTAGTGGCTGGGACCAGAGATAACTGGTCCAGCCATTTCACTACTTAGATGCTGTGGTAAATGTGGTCATGGTTTCCTTAGTGACACTATTGTGGGGTGCCAGCCAGCAGTCATAGCAGCCAGGAGTCTTACTACTCCTATTAAACTCTGCCAGAAGCAAGGTGTAATAGGAGAGCTGTAACTGCATACTTTCCTGCTATACATTAGCGACCAGGTAAGGTGGTAGACAGAGATGAGAGAGGAGATATAGAGAAGTGCAAAGCTGTGGAGAGCTTGATGGGTGAGAGTGATTAGTTTATGTTGTATTCTGTACTGAATAGACAGCCAGTGCAGTGACTGACAGTTTAGAGGCATCAGTATAGCAGCTGGAAAGAAAGATGAGCCTGGCTGCTGCATTCAGGACAGATTAGAGAGGGGAGAGCTTGCAGAGAGGGAGACCAATAAGCAAGGAGTTACAGTAGTCAAGACAAGAAAGTGTAAGAGCAACGATAAGAGTTTAAGTTATTTCCACAGTAAGAAAAGGATGCATCCTGGAGATGTTCTTGAGGGGCAG
This sequence comes from Phyllomedusa bahiana, assembly GCA_025379985.1. Taxonomy (NCBI): domain Eukaryota; kingdom Metazoa; phylum Chordata; class Amphibia; order Anura; family Hylidae; genus Phyllomedusa; species Phyllomedusa bahiana. Next base: position 17,641 of record JAODAL010043672.1, read on the forward strand.
GTGAGAAGAGTGGGCAAGGGATTGAATATAGGGGGTAAAGGACAGATCAGAACCAAGGATTACCCCAAAACAGTGTACCTGCTGCCTAGGAGATATAGCAGTACCAGACACCGAGACAAAAATAGCAAAGGAGGGGAGGGGGGGGGGGTTAGTAGATGGTGGACTGACAATTAGTTCAGTTTTAGTAAGGTTTAGTTTAAGATAGAGAGAGGTCATGATTTTAGAGACAGTGAACAGACAGTTTCTGGGGTTTTGCAACAGGGCAGGAGTGATATCACGGGAAGAGGTGTATAATTGAGTGCCATCAGCATAGAGTTGGTACTGAAAACCAAATCTGCTGATGGTTTGTCCAATGGAGGCTGTGTACAGTAAAAAGAGGAGAGGAGCTAGAACCAATCCCTGAGGAACCCCAACAGCAAGAGGAAGAGGAGGAGAAGTAGAACCTTCAAATAAGACAGTGAAGGAGCGGTCAGAGAGGTAGGATGAGAACCAAGAGAGAGCGGTGTCCTGGATGCCGATGGCACTTAGCATGCTGAGGAGAAGATGGTGATCAACAGTGATAAACGCTGCAGAGAGATCCAGAAGAAGCAGCAACGAGTAGTTGCCCTGAGATTTAGCAGTGAGAAGATTATTTTAAACTTTAGCTAAAGCAGTTTATGTGGAGTGTAGGGTGCGGAAACCTGATTGTAAAGGATCGAGAAGAGAGATAGCGGATTAGGCGAGAGTAGACTATACTTAACAACCAATTAGGGCTCAGCTTTTATTTCTCCAGAGCAGAAAAAGAAATGAAAGCTGAGCTTTGATTGGTTGCTATCGGCAACAAAGACAGTCCTACTGCTAGACAGTTTTAACAAATGAGGCCCAAAGTTCTAAATTTATGACATGATTGAAAAAGAAAACATTTCTTATGTAGCAAACATTAACTTATCTCAATCAATGGTATCTCAACTTTTTCAATGCTTTCTGATGGTCTTTGTTTAGACATAAAAGCAAATAACACAAAAGTTATTATTATCTTTAAGCTAAACTTAGCTACATCCATTTGTATATTAGACTCAGATTAAGTAAATTCACACCTTTGCACCTTTCCATTGCTCGACAGAAGGAATTGCTTAAGTACAAAGAAAAACAAAAAAAAGATATAATTTTTCAATAGGTTCAATAAGGATCTAATTCAAAGCAGATTATAATTAATACATTATACTAGTCATAACTTACATTTTCTATAGATTTGAACCACAAATTGTTGTAAATTTTGGTCTAGAATAAGTCACTCTCTCCCTTGTGACATCCATATGCCTTTATAACATAAATTAACAAATGTATCCCCTTCCTAATGTTTGTAGGGTGCCCGTGGATTACAAAGGAAGCCCCCTACTTCTGTAAAACTGCTTAGATACCATGGTTGCTATTGATTATGGCATCGAATGGGTTAATCAGCTGGAATTGGAGTTCTCTCTAGTTACAGCAAGGGCCCCCAATTTACAGTATATACATGGGATATTTAGCTAAGGGATTATTAAAGGGGTTTTAACATGAAGGTATGTCATGCCAAGTTTGTCCTGCCTCATTTTTCAGTATGTTCAAAAAGAGGCGTGTATGATATGTTTGAACTGCATATCATGTGACCCAGCAGACTTAAGATCACCATGCTTTTTCTCACACTGTGCTCCCTATAGTCAAACAAAGGTCTGCTTATGTAAAGAGCTGTGAGTAGTTACAATATAGCTGAGTGGCTAGCACTCCTGCCTTACATCAGAGTTTTTTTTTCTCTCAATGCACATACCTGATTGAGATTTCTTTTTATTTATTTGCAATGTTTGACTAATTACTAAGTACAGAGGACAAGAGTAGAGTGACAGCACCTGGGGTTAAACACTCACTTAGCAGTGAGTGTGTGTGATTACTAGGCAGGGAAGAGACTGACAGTAGTTGCCTGAAAGCAGAGGTGATGTCTGAGCATGTGCGGCTAGGACTGAGGGGCTCTCATCATTAGTCGTATCCCCTAGAGACGAGTTGTACATTATGGATCACTAAGGTAGCAACTCAAACAAAAATGATACAGAATTTTTAATAATGATGAATGGTGAAAATGTTTAGCATTTAATTTGCAAGCTTCCCACATCAATTTTACTTTTGGTAAAAACCTTCTAAGGTGATGTGAATAATATTGATTATTAAAAGGGTAACAAAACTGGAACACTTCACAAATTTCAAATGTTAGTAAGAACAAAACTCATCTGTCGAGGTTGTGCAAATTAGACAAAACATCCATAGAGCATCCAGTCTGGTGAGCCTAAGCCGGGCATTCCCCGATCTGGAAAATCTTTATGGAGCCAGAGGTTGCATTCTCTTTAGAATGTAAAACTCATCAGGAGCATGGTTCTCTTTGGATTTTAGTTTGTTAAAAAAGTGTATAAATAGCTTCATGTTTCAGAGTTGAACAAACTCTTTCAGGCTTATACATCAACATTAAAATAATAAATACATATAAAATTCATAAAAAAAAGAATATAGTATGTGTAATGTTCAACAAATGATGAATACATTGAATACCATAGATCAAAAAACACTATAAATATTAGAAATGTCACAGATACCCCTGTTACTCTCACACCGGGTCATGGGAGCACCCGTGTCTCCGCTGTTGGGTCTGCGAGTGGTGCCTTTTCTCTGGCTGCAGCTACTCACCTCTCCACACTCCTTGTGCTGTCTCTGCTGGCTGTTGCGCACATCCCCGCTCCCTAGGGGGGATGAGATGGCTCTGTCCATTTTAAAGGGTCAGTGAGCCTGTGATTGGTAATCACTGGACATTGACCTTATTTAACCCTGCCCCTTCCTTAGTCCCTTGCTGGATCAAAAGTGCCTTGTGCCTTTCGCGAAATCATTCCCTAAAGCTGTTTCCTGATATACAATGTACCGTACCTGTTGCCTCTGTCCCTCAACCACGAACCTTTGCCATCTGACCTGACCTTCTTGCCTATCCCCGACTACGAGCCTGTCTTATGATTTTGTACCTCACAGAACCTCGGCTGCCGCCGCAAGCAAGTCGCGTCAGGAGATAGCGAACTGGTACTCTCCCACCTCAGCAAACCCATCCTGCCTTTCTGTTATCTCTGGTGAATACCAGGACCTACTTAGACTCCGCTCCCTGGTGTGGCTTGCGGTGGTCTAGGGGATCCACTATCCCAGCCGTTACAACCTCAATCTAAGTAGCAAGCAAATGTGCAAAATAAGTGTATACTACAATAATAGCAATGATTGAGAATAAAAAAATAGAAACAAAACATAGGCACAAAAAGAAAATATTCTCGCATATTTTAGACTTTGATACAGTAGACAGTTATACATAGAGATTGTATAAAACTCAGCAATGTGTAGTAATCTGTACATTTTTTGTATTTTTTTTTTTTTATATCTGAAGAGAACTGTTTGCCTGGATAATTCTGAAATCTTCTTTGAAGTAAACAGCATTTCAACAAAATACCTGTGTGAAAATATACAGTATATTGTGAGATCTTGGGGGTATGTTAGTTCATGGAATCACTATATCTGAGATAAGATTGTTGTCATAAATAAATTGTTACACTAACACAATGGATTATGTTCAGAACTGGCACCAACCAGCTTTATTCTTTTCATGCATGGCAGAAAATTTTGAACACAAACCACAAGTCATCTAGCCACTTACTAACATAACCCAGTGTTTCTCACTAACGAGACCCTGGCCTTCTACCAAGTACCTCAAACAGACACATCTTCACATGATCAATAAAGTTCCATCTTCCACAAACCTTTTGGCAAAACCTGCATTTCCAAGATTAAGAGCATTGCCTGAGAGGTTCACGATGCCAAACTCCAATATAATAACAGACCGCAAACCAGACCCTAGAACAGTGATGGCGAACCTTTTTGAGACCGAGTGCCCAAACTGCGACCAAAAAAAAACTTACTTACCGCAAAGTGCCGACGACGTCGGCATAAAGCAGGGAGGTGATGTCAGGAAGGGGGGCCGCACAACAAGTCATACGAGGGATGTGACAGCCGCTTAGCCCATCCCTCTGCCATATTTCCACTATACAGTGACCATATTGTGGTAGATAGCAGTGTACACAGGTGCTCAGCAGACCGTTGACTGAATAATACCACAACACCACATATCACCACCACAAAGTGATGGAATAATACCGCCACACAATGACCTCATATCACCACCACATAGTGACTGAATAATACCGCTACTCCACTACTGAATATAAACCATTACACTTTGCACACATATAAGAGATTACAGTTCAGGCAGTTTTAGTGACTCACAGGTGACATTTTATTTGGACACAAATATCTTAGAATCCCCACTTTTCCAGCAACTCCTTACTTCTAGGTATATAAGTCCCCTAAGTTAGGTAGGTGTATAGATATATGTCCTCTCAGGCAGGTGTATACATATAGCACCCCAAGGGGCAGAACGCAGAGCCCCACGGGCAGAACGCAGAGCCCCACTGGCAGAACGCAGAGCCCCACAGGCAGAACGCAGCTCCCCACAGGCAGAACACAGCTCCCCACATGCTGTTTACAGCTCCCCACATGCTGTATACAGGTCCCCACAGGCAGAATACAGCTCCCCACATGCTGTATACAGGTCCCCACAGGCAGAATACAGCTCCCCACAGGCAGAATACAGCTCCCCATATGCTGTATACAGCTCCCCACAGGCAGAATACAGGTCTCCACATGCTGTATACAGCTCCCCACATGCTGTATACAGGTCCCCACATGCTGTATACAGCTCCCCACGGCAGAATACAGTTCCCCACATGCTGTATACAGCTCCCCACGGCAGAATATACAGGTCCCCACATGCTATATACAGCTCCCCACAGGCGGAATACAGCTCCCCACAGGCGGAATACAGCTCCCCACATGCTGTATACAGCTCCCACAGGCAGAAACCCGGGTCCCCACATTTCTTTATACCCCGCTCCCCCCAGGCCGAAAACCAGTTCCCCACAGGCGGTTAAACAGCCCCCCCACAGGGGAGAATACAGCTCCCCCCATGCTGTAACAGTCCCCATGCGGTCTAAGGCCCCCCACAGGGAGAAACAGCTCCCAACAGGAGAATAAAAAAATTTTCCCACATTTCTTTTTACAGCTTCCCCCCAGGCCCGAAATTTCAGCTCCCCCACAAGCGTTTTACAACGCTTTCCCCGGCAGAAAACAGGGGCCCCACATGCTGTAAAACCGCCCCCAAAAGGCAGAAAAAGTCCCCCACATCTGTATACAACTCCCCACAGGGGAGAAAACAGGGCCCCACATGCTGTATACAGTCCCAAGTAAACCACACACCCATGAACACTCACAAATATCAAACCCTTGGGGACAAAACTTTTTGGATTAGTGGGCCCGGACTGGTCCCAGAGGGGGAAAGGGATATCTCCCAAGAAATTCCCTTTTTTTCATTTAAAAAGCAACCCGGTTTGGGAAGGGGTCCCGAGATCTATAAGATCCTTTTTTTAGGGTTTTTTGTAAATTTCCCATTTTTTCAAAGGCTGGTTTCAGGAGTGGGGATTCAAGGGGGGGCCCCACTTTCCCCCTTGGGCAGTCCGGGGGCCCTTTGGGGTGCCTGATTAAGTTTAGGTGTGTCTGGGCCCCATGTAAGGGCCCAAACTGCAGGGCACACACCTCTCACTCTGGGACAGGGTTTTAAAAATTTTCAAATATGGGGGCCCCCGCTTGTGGTACAGAAAATTGTTTTTTGTTTTTTGGGCTGGTATTAGGCCGCACTGTGGTTAGAGAGGAAATTTATACTGTATATTTTGACCGGCGGCATTTGGATTTTTTTTGTTTTTTTTTTATTTTTTTGTACCACAAGTTAAACAAAAAAACTTTTATGTTTGGGCAATTTTTAAAAAAACTTTTTTGGGCGTTTGGAAATTCTGGCCCCCTGAGTGTTTCCTTTCTACCCAGGAATTACCAACCCCCTACCCAAAAAAACCCCCAAAAATTTGGTGGAGGATGGGGGCATTCAAATTTTTTAAAAGAAAAAAAACAAACTTTGGGAAAATTTAAAAGGGGCCCGGGAAACCTATATTTTTTTTTTTTTTACAAAATCAAAAAGGGGAAAAAGATCAAGGGGATATTTAAAAAGGGTGAGGCATTCAAAAAGGAGGTACCCCTTGGGGCCCGCAGGGGGCTACCCCAGGGGCAAAAGAGCGTGGAGGGAAAAAAAGCCAAAAGGTGAAAAGCGCAACCCGAAAGGGTTCAAGGGGGAAACGCGGGAAAAAGACCCCCGGGGAAAACCCCGAAAAATGATCGTGGGAGCAACTGCCCCGTGTCGCGAACGGGCCCCCGGGGTTTCAGACGGCCCACTCCCAAACCTCCATAAACCAAATCATTTCCTACAAAAAAAAGGGCAGCGGGGGGATGAAAGGGGAAGCCCTACCTGACCACCTTTTTGGGAAAATTTTTTTCCGACCCCAAAAAGGGGGTTTTGGCCAAAAGGGGACAGTGGGCAGGACTTTTGGCCCCCCTTTTTTTCAGGAGAACCCCCCAAAAAACCTATTATGACCTGGGAAATTTTAGGGGTGTGTGGGAAATAAGCCCTACTAAAAAAGAAATCCTAACAAAGACTTGGAGTCACGGTTTCTGTTCCCCCGGGCCCCCGGGTGCCAAACTGGGGCTACAGCAGGACCAAAAAACCCCCCCCAGCTCTTTAATTTCATGACCCTTTTACACCCCGACCAAAAAGTGGTTGCAAACCGGGATCCCGACAGGGCCCCCGAAGGTGGGAAAGGGGTTTGGGGATGGACCCGTTTCCTGAGGGTCCCTCCCCGCCACCTTGCGCAAAAGGGGTGGCCCCTTTGGGGAACCCCCAAAAAAAGTGACCAGATGGGGGGGAAGGTGGGGGAAAGGGACAAACCCCCAAAGGAGGGGGTTATGATCTAACCCCCAGCGCCCCCTAAACCCCCAAGCGGGGGAAACTCCAGGACTACCTGGTAAGACTGTTCTAAAGGGGAAAAGGGGGGGATGAAGGCCCAGGGGCCCCTTAAAAAGCCCGGGGAAGGGGTTTTCCAGGGGAAGGGCGGGCCCTTTTAAGAGGGCCCCAATAAGGGACATAAAAAAAATGTTTCCCCCGGGGTCAAAGCCAAGGGGATATTGTTGCCAAAATTGCCCACAAAATGTTTAACCCCAAGCAAAAGTTTATGCCTCCCCTATAAATCGGCCCGGGTTTTTCACCTTTTGCTAAAACGGCTTTTGTAGCAATTCCAAAGGGTGAGGGTGAGACACCAAAAGTGTTCTATTTTCCCGTAGGAGGTCACGAGGTGAAGGCGTTGTTAGAATCAGGAAGTCGGTAACCCTAGTCAACGCCGGGTTTTGGTGAACCCCGAAAACCCCCCCAAAAAAAACCCATAGGGTAACCTTCCCCTTTAATTTGGGGAAAATCGCCAAAACATCACGGCTATATTGATATCCTTTTTACCGTTTGGGTATACTCTTAAGGTGGGGGGGGTGCCCTCTTAATTTCATGATGCATTTATGGGGTGGGAAAAATTTTTACAAATTTTTGGGAACGTGGGGGACATAGAGTCTCGAATACATTGCCCCAGAGTGAAAACCCCAAATTGAGGAAAAAAACTTTTTTCCCCCAAATTTGTCAAGGTTTTTTGGGGTGGAGAAGAAATTTAACCCCCCTTTAAAGGGGGTATCCCCTAGGGGTCAGGCAGGCCGGGGCCCCCTTGTGCCCGAAATTTCCCGAAACCCTTTAAAGGGGGCGAAGGGGCAGTTTGGGGCGGAAAAGGTAAAAAATCCCCCCCCTTTCCCCGGGCCCCGGGGGGGGGGGAAAAGGGGGGAAAAATTTTTGATGATTAACCCGGTAGAGCCCGACACCAAACTTTTTTCCCTTTCCCCCACATGGCTTTTTAGAAGGGGCCCTTTTTGGGACCAGGGGGTTTAAAAAGGGGAGAAGAGCCCCCCCCGGTGGAGCAACTGGTCGTCCCTAAGATTTATAAAGGGGGACTGGGCCTAAGAGGCCCAAAGGTCACCTCATGGGGGGGGGCATTTAGGAGTTGGGAAAAAACTACCCAAAGGGAAAAATTCAATGGGTTTTTTTTGGCCGGGGGGGTTTAATAGAGATTTTGAGAGATTTTTGTGAATCCCGGGCCCGGTGTGCCAGCGGTCGGGGGGGGGGGGGGGACCCCCTTTTAAAAATAAAACGTAAACCATTTTTTCCCCCTCCCCAAAAATTGAGGTTTCCTTTCCCAAAAAAATAGCAATGGGGTTTGGTGGGGCCTAAAAAAACAAAATTTCTCGAGGCCACCCCGCTTCTCTTTCATCATGGGATATTTCCAAAGCGTATCCAAAAAGCTAAAAAAAACCTTTCGTAAAACAAAATCCAAGGCTTTTTGCTAAGGACCTAGTGCAGGTTTTTTAGCCGGGGGGGTTACCGAAGAAATACTTTTAAGATCAGGGGACTCCCCCTTTTTGTTTCCGGTTTATGAAAGAGCTGTGTAAAATTTTCCCAAATTAAACAAAATGCCCTACCCCTGTCAACCCCCCCACCAGCCCATGGATTTTGGGAGAGAGGTTTAATAAAAAACCCCCAAAACCTCTGAAGAAAAATGGGGGACAAAGAAAGGGAAAAAAAAGGGACTTCCTTCCCCCATAAAACTCATGTTTGCCCTCCGAGAGGTCCCCCAATCTTTTAACCCCCCCGGGAATTTCCCCCCTTTGAGTAATGTACGGTCGTCACCCTAGGGGCCCTTTTAGCATAGCAAAAGAAGCCTGGGAGGAAGAAGTTTAAATCCCTATAGGAGTGTCATTGAACAGTGGCACAAATGCAGGGGAAAAGAATCGGGAGCCCTAATGCCCCATTGTAAAGGATTTTGGCCAAGCACAGGAAAACGCAACCGAGGGGGTTTTTTAAAACCCTAGTGCCAGGGAAAAGTACTTTTGCACCAGGGGAAAAACCGGGACTGGTACTCATCCCCACCAGTCGAGGAACAAGTTCCTAGCCAAGGTTTCCCAAAGGGCCCCTTTTTAGGTAATCGAAAAAAAAAATGAGGTAAAAAACAAGATCCGCAGCCAGACAGGAGGGAAACCCGAGCAATGTAAACCCCGTTAATCTTATCAAGCCTTTGGAAAAAATTTGACTGTCACTTGCTGCAGGAAACCCCAATTACCCCACCAGAGAAAAATGGGCTTTGGAGGAACCCCCTTTTTGCCCCCAGGTAAAGGGGAGCTGGGTCCCTTTTTTTAAAATGCCCAAAAGGCCAAAAATACGAGAAATTTTTTTTTTAAAAAAAAAAGGGGGTTTTTTTTTTGGAAAACCCTGGGCGTCAACGGCCCCTCATTAAAAATGGGATCATTAAACCCAAAACCCGGGGGAAGGGTTAAGCCCGAGGGAAAACAAATCCCGGCCCAGGAGGGGGGGGAAAATTTTGGAAAGTGTGCAAATGTTGGCCTTTTGGGGGAATTGGGGAAATCCCCAAAAGCCAGTGGTTTTAAGGGCCCCCTAATTTCTTTTCCCCAAGCCCCAAAAGCAGTGGAGGTTTTGCAACCCACTTCCAAAAAGTAAATTCCAAACCCCCAAGTTCGGGCCTTACCGAAGCCACGGGGGATGACAAATTGGGCCCCGGGCTTTGGGGAATTTTCACGGGGACATATAACGCAAAGATAACCAAAGGGGTTTCTGGGAAATCCCCCCCGACCCATGAGGCCAAAGAAAAAAAAATGCCCTTTTTCCCCTTCCCCGACGGGCTTTTGATTTTGTGGGAAATTTCCGTTGGGTTTTCCGGGGGCAAAGGGCCCCTTTCCGGGGTTAAGGGTAAAGGGGTTTTGAAAACCCCCCAGTCAGTTTTTGCTGCCGCCCATCTGGGGCGATATAATTAAACCAAAGGGGCCCCAAAGGGGGTTGGGGAAGGGGCCCATCTGTCGCCCAAATGAGGCGGTTTTTAAATTTTCTATGTGAGGCGGGGGGTTTACCGCCCAAAAACCAAAAAAATTTTGGCCCCCTTGGTCTAGAGGAGGCCAAGTTTCCTGGGGTACAATAAAAGGCCGGGATTTTGGGTTAAAAAACCCCCAAAAAAAACAAAAAAATTGGGGGGGGCCCCAAAAAGAGATGGCCTCCCGGGCCCCCTGAACCCCCAAGCCAATTCGTGCCTTTTTTGGGTTTTCAGGCCCACTATGGGAAAGGGTTTATACCTTTTTTTTGCCTCCCCAACAAACCCCCCCCCCGGACTGACCCCAACCAAAGGGAAAGGATTTGTTTGGTTTTTTAAATGGGGCACCCCAGGCTGAAAAGCATTTCAGGGCCCCTTTAAAAACCTATTTTTGTTTTCTCAGCCGGTTGTTTATAACCCCCCCATTTTTTAAAAAGGGTTCAGCCTTTTAGACCGATCCGTCGGATGGGGGGGACTGGGGGCGAAATTTTCCCGATTCGGGGGTGGTGAGGAAAAAACCGGTGTCTTTTGAGTAGAAAACTGAATGTCCACCCCAAAAAAAAAAATATGCAATAGTTTGGGAAAAGGGGTGCCCCTTTCAAATTAAAAAAGGGCCCTAGAAGGGACCCGCTTTTCCCGCTTGGCCGGCCCTTTTTAGGGGTTTTCGGGGTCATCATCCCCCCAAAAAAGGGTGTTTTGAAAAATTTAAAGGGAAAAAAATAGGAAGGGGCACAAGATGGGTTTTTGGCCTTACAGGAATAAAATTTTCGGTAAAGCAATGGCCGGGACCCAAATGAAAGGGGGGCAGATTGGGTTGTCCCCGCATACATTGTCTGATGGTCCGATTTTGGGCCAGCCCCCCGGTCTGAAAAAAGGGGGAAAAGGGGGGGGGGGGGGGGTGTGACAGATGTCTGGAAATGGTCCAGAGAGAAGGTTTGCCTGCCAAAGATTCCTTTTGTTCCCGGAAAAGGCAACCAAAATAATGAAGTGTCGAGATTTTAAAAGATCTCTTGTTTAGGGTTTTTGTTTTAAAACCCAAATTTTTCAAGGGTGGTTTGCTGGAGGGGGATAGGGGAGGGGGGGGCCCCCCCTCCCCCTGGGCAGGTCCGGGGTTTGGGGGTGGGCCCGATTTTGTTTAAAAGGTGTGTCTGCCTCATATTAAGGGCCCGAGCGAGACACCAACCCTCCCTTAGCCTGGGACGTTAAATTCTAAAAAAACCTGTGGGAGCCCCTGCCTTTTTGAAAACGTAAAATTGTGGGGTTTAGGATTAAAAAGACCGGCACGTGTTAGAGAGGAATTTCCTTTTAAAGTATAGTTAGAAACCGGGGCAGGGATTAAAGGAAAATTTTTTTTCTTTTTTTTAAATTTTTTGTACCCTTTTTAAACAATAAAACTGTATGTGGGGCAAAACTTTTAAACGAACTTTCCTTGTCGTTTTGGGAAAAAAATTTTTCCCCTTTTTTTCCTTTTAGCAGTTTTTTTTTTTCCGGGGGGGGGGGGCCTAAACCCCCAACCCACCAACCCCCTCCTAATCCCTTAAAAACACTATGAATACCATATAAAATCCCCACAAAAAATGTACCTTTTTCCCAGGCACATCTCAGGATGGGTTGCCAAACGCAGGTACAAGGAGGGGGGAGACAAACAGCAGCAAACGGCATCCGTCTCCTGAACTCCCCCCCCACTTTCTGTTTCCAAAAAGCCCCACCTTTCCCCCCCCCTCTCCCGACCCCTTCCTCATAGCTCCCGGAGACTTTTTAAGTGCTCAGTTTAGGGGAGCTGTGTTTAGCAGTCGGGGTGCTGCAGGGGCTCCAATTTTTTTTCCCTGGGATTAAAAGTTCCCCTCTGAACGGGGGGAGTTTCAGGGACCCTTTCATTGCAGATGCGGCTGTTGTAGGGGTTTACCTCATCAAACCGCCCGTTTTCGCGGGGTCTTACACTGGGCCTGTGATGCCCGGGTCATTTTAAAGGTGCCGCGCCTCCCGCAAACCCCCCCGGGGAACAGGGGAGGGGAGGGGGTTCCCCCGGGGGGGGATGAAGGGGGCGCGGGCCCAAAAAAGGGAGCAAACGGAAAACTGTCCATTTTGCTGCAAAAATGCAGCGGGGTGGGGGGAGCCGGGGCGCGTTTCCCCGGGGGGCCTCAAAAGTGCCACCCCCCCACTGGCACTTTTGGGCCCTAGGTTCGCCCACCGCCCGCCCAAAATTTTTGACCCCCACACCCGAAATCCAATATAATTTACAGACCCAAGGGCTAGACCCAAAAATATATACTGGGCCCTACACCAATTAGTAAAAAATAAAAGACCGAAAAACCAGACCCAAAAAATTACTTGGGCCCCCTTTTCCCAGGGCCTCCAAAAATAGCAGAAACCCCCAGGGCCAAAACCCTACAATACAAACTGACCCCTACAAACCCGACTCTAGTATAATTAAAAGACTGCAAACTAGGGCCCAAAAAAAATTTTATGAACCCGTACCCCCGACCTCAATTTTAATAACAGACTGTAGGGCCAACCCCCCATTTTTATTCTGACCCTATACCAGACTACAATACAATAACAGACTGCAGACTAAACCCTACAATATACTAGTGCATCTCAAAAAATTTGAATATCATTGAAAATTAAAGAGGTTCACCATCTCTTTATTTCTTATAGGGCTCACAAATGTGTTATATTAATAATTGATATTATATATGAATTAATGTAATTGTTCATACTGTAATGACTCTGTACAATATATGGGTTTTTCTATTTGACTTATTGATATCAATTATCTTTTCAGTGATATTCCAATATTTTTGAGCTGTACTAGCATACTCACCCTATACCATACATCAATATAATAACAGACCGCAGACCAGACCCTACAATATATACTGACTCTACACCAGACTCCAATATAATAACAGACTATATACTAGACCTTACCATATATACTTACCCTATACCAGACTCCAATATAACAGACTGTAGCTTATATATAAATCCTAGACCAGACTCCAATGTAACAACAGCCTACAAACTAGATTATAGTTTATATACAAACCCTAGACCAGACTACAACATAATAACAGATGGCAGACTAGATCGTAGCTTGTATACAAATCCTAGACCAGACTCCAGCATAATAACAGACCGCAGACAAGAGCCTATAGCATATTCTGACTCTACACTAGACTCCAATATAATAACAGATTACAGACCAGACCCTAGAATATATACGGACCTTAGTCGAGACTCAAACATAATAACAGACCACAGACCAGACCTTAGAATATATGCAGACCCTATATCAGACTCCAACATAATAACAAACCAAGGACCAGAACCTGAAATTTGATCACGGAGTTAGTATAGAGTAAAATACACCTCTGCCATTTTTAGAGACTGTGTACCCACGTAATGACCTTAACTTGATGAACTTTAATCACAAACACTCCAAAATTAAGAGTTGTTCAAAATGTCTGTTAGCAGCATGTAAAAAACCCACAATCCTCACCTGCTACATCACCTCTGCTCAGTGCCAATGCTTTATATACATAGCAGCAGTGATGATATTGCTGAGCATACATCATACAAAACCAAGAAACATGGAGACAAACACACCTACACATATACCGGTACTTGTGTACATTTAACAGCCTTTTCCTCCGGTAAGCACCATCTTTTTATGTGACCTTATTTCTGCTGGTCTTTGAGCCCTCTTCTGCATTTTTTGGGCCCAGGAATCATTGTACGTTGTATTTTTTGGATTTTCTCATAAAAAACAGAACAAAAGGTCACTATACAAAAATCTCCACGTATAAATATGTGCAGAGGCGTGCAAGACTGGAGAATAAATTGTCGCCCCCTGCAGTCCTGACAGAGCATCCCTGAGGCGTCCCTTCTAATGGACAGTGCACCACTTCTCCTAATAAACCTAATTAGCTGATAGAATACAGGCTGCAGGGAATAAATGGGATGTGATCTTTTCTCCCTATTCCCAATCATGTACTCCCATTGTGTTTTTGAAACAAATCACACAGGACGAAGTCTCCAGCTCACACTTTATTGGCCAAGATATGCCACTCCAGCAGACGCACTACCATAACATATACACAATATACATGATAACAAACATAAGTAGATGTCTCCTTCCAACTGAAGATTATGGTTCACAAAAGCCTCAGAGATTAAAGGGTTAAACTAGCAATCTCTAGATTGTTTGTGAAATTTAATTTCTTTGGTTCACACAGGCCCAATTATGAAGGTAAATGCTTTAGAAGGTATGAGTTTATCTGAGGACATCTACCAGACTCCTGCACTCTGTCTGCATTATTGTCAAGGTAAAAGGGATATAATGGCTCATGTAACACAGAGCATCTTAATGTAATGAAAAACAGAGAGTACAGGATATAATGGCTCACTCTGGTCAGTTATACACCACAGGTATATTGTATATGAATACAGATGAGTACAATTCATGGTCCTTGTATTATCTGTTTTGCAGTCCAGTGTTCTCAATCAGTAGACGCCATCTTGTACTGTAAATGATGAATTGTTGCTTTTTTGTCCTTTTTTTCTTATTTTGGCATAATTTGTGCACAGTTCAATAGATTTAGTGTAGTGGGATAGTTAGCTGTAATGCCAACAGTATACCAGTCACTAACGTTTGGGTCGTCATTACTATAGAAGTTGCTGGAATTATACTTTTTATTAACCAATGTTTTTCCCCGCTTTGTACAAAATATAATATTGATCATTTTTTCTTGTACATGGCTCATCATTACCCATAATTAACTCCCAAAATAGAAAAATTCTCTGTGGGGAAACTTCCCTTGGCACATCTATTTGTAAGGATTCACTTTAATTTGGTTGTATGTGGTTAGAGAAACATGTCTGCTTTCTTTATCTTGTGCTGTGCTATGTCCATGCCCTTGGGGGGGGTGGAAAAAATGGATATGAGGTCACATTGTTTGATGACCACACTCACTTATTTTTGGCCATGCCTTCTGGATCAAGCAAATACAAATTGGAATGGACTAGTCCGACGCTGCTGCGTGTTTGGATCTGTGTTGGATGCAGCAGGATCGCACCCTATAGTTTATTATAGGGCTCATGCTGCATGTTTTGGACCAAGAATGGACAAGTCAATTCTTGGAACGAATCCCAAAGATGGTTAAACAGACAAAAGTAAGACATGGGGCGATCACTATGGAAACGTGTAGTGTTTTCTTTGAGGAAATGTAATACCATGCTCATTGTCAGATGCATGTTTGGGTCCGTCTAGATGAACCCAAACACGCATCTGAAAGCATTTGTTCGCATGGACCTAACACAGTGCGTGAACAAGTCCTAAGATTTTACGGACAAAAGTAAAAGGATTTTGAACTAGCGAAAATTTTTTGGTGCTAAAACATTTCATAACAACGGGGGGCTCAAAAAGTTTTGTTTTTGGCGGACTCAAAACCAAATAACTGACACAGCCCCGTTCATACATGCCATCCTATCACTCTTTATTTTTCCATCTATCAACCTAAGTGAGGGAATGTTGTTTGTGGACTAAAGTGTATTTTTATTGGCATCAGTTTGGGATAAATGTGACTTTGTGGTCACTTTGCATTCCAAAATTGTGGGAACACAAATTGCCCAAAAAAATTTCAGTTTTTTGTTTTTTTTCTTTTACAGTATTATCTAAAAGGAATACATAATATTATAGTTTAATATATTGGACTTTAACGGACACCACAATAACAATTCTGTTTATCTTTTTAATTTAATTATTATTTTTCTTAAATGGCAAAATGAGGGGTGTTTTAAACTTTTTTTTGTACTTTTAGATCCCCTAAAGTACTACAAATAGGTGGCGGGTCACGTAAAAATGCTTACAATAGTATACATGTGGCTTTCCTATTTGTTAAAAAGGGTAATTTGGGGCCAGGAGGCCTTTTTTTCGGCCCCAAAGTTAAACCAAACCCGTGAGAAAACCCGAATCCAGTTGCAGTGAGCAAATTAGGGGAAAGGAACCTTGTTTCACGTTCACGCTGGGGCCCCTGTACGGACCACG
>JAODAL010043673.1:0-33626 GCA_025379985.1 Phyllomedusa bahiana
TTTACAATTGCCACTGTGGAGGGAAAATGGCATATTGGGCACACCAAATTTACATTATTACATGAGCTATACACTGACTATTTTACATTGTATCAAAGTGTCATACTGTATCTTCAGTGTTGTCCCATGAAAAGATATAAAAGAGACTAAAACACACTATACATGAGATGAAAAAGTAGTCAGACAAAATGAGCTTTGAATTGTGAATAATAAAGTAATTAGTTCAAAAGATGAAAATATAAAATCACAAATGCTGCAATTTCAGTATATTGTAAGATATTAAACATTCTATGTGAAATAAAATATGTACTGACATGTAAAAATGTTGCACAAAAAATATACTGACAAAGCATTTGTAATTTTGTTTTTTCATGTTTTGAACTCATGGCATTATTCACAATTTAAGTTTTATGTATTGCCATACACTTGATTGTTTTTTTCATCCCATGTATGGTATGTCCCATTCTCTTACC
Source organism: Phyllomedusa bahiana (assembly GCA_025379985.1). Lineage (NCBI taxonomy): Eukaryota > Metazoa > Chordata > Amphibia > Anura > Hylidae > Phyllomedusa > Phyllomedusa bahiana. Next base: position 474 of record JAODAL010043673.1, read on the forward strand.
TAAGTCTGTTATGCAAAAATATATGACACAAATTTCAAATTATAAAACCATTAAATGATGGTCCTCCAGTTTTCATATAACACTGTTACACAAAACCAGAATCCCAAGGCAAATATTACCAATAATTCCACTAAGACCAAATACCATCACATCATGACAATATATCATAGTTACAGGCATAAAAAAGATCATTATCATTTATTTTAGAGTGCCCTTAGGTCCAGAGCACTGAACATTTGAGGGGCGGTTATATACATAACTAAGGTCAAACAAGTACAAAGGTGACAATAATTAACAACTGGTACACAGGGAGAGAGGGCCCTGCCTGTGAGGGCTTAAAGTCTACAGGGAAGGAGGGGAGAGATAAGATGTGATCATACGTCATATTATCATCATATAATACATGATAATAAAATTTGTACCAAAAAAGAATAGTTATATTTCTCCTAGTCAATATAATCAATCCTCAACACAAATTTAACTTGGTTATCATTCAAAGGTTCCCTCTGCTAGGGTATACAATGTAGCATATGCCAAAACATGCATAAAAATATAATGTTTTTAAGAACATGATAAATGAGAAAACTTTTCACATTAATACATTCATTAATTGCAAAACACACCATGCGGAATATGTTACCAATTGCACGTATTGCCAAAAAATGTATGTGGGCTGCACAATACGAAAAAGGAAATACTGCATAGGGGAACACATTTTATGAGTAAAAAATAAGCAAGCATTTAAATTGGGAGCGATTAAATATTTTGTAGAAGAACACCAAGGAAATCTTAAGTAATTTCTCCTTTTATGGGATTGCAGCATTTTTGGTTAACAAACCAAAAAGGGAAGGTGATTGGAACCAACGGGTTAAAATCTGTGAGACATACTGGATTCTGAATTTGGATTACCAAAATACCTCAGGGATTCAACTACAGAATTGACCTTATGTATATTTATTGACAAATGTATGAGTAACACAGCAACTAAATTGCAATAATGATACATGTGAACAGATAAAAATGGCAGTGTGTCTCAATGGAGTGTCAGCGGTATGACATATTTGTAACAATGAACAATGATTGGTTCTTTTGTTTCTAACCCCTTACCGCCGCAGCCATTTTGGCCTTCCTGACACAGCTCCATTTTTAAAATCTGTCACTTTATGTGAGAATAACTTTTTGACACTTTGACCTATCCAAGTGATTCAGAAATTGTTTTCTCGTGATACATTGTGATTTAAGATAGTAAGAAATTTTCGTCCATACAATCCTTGTTTATTTGTGAAAAATTTCAAAATATCATGAAAATTTGAAAAACTTTGCAATTTTCAAGAAGTGGCGCTCCTCCACTACTGGGCTACGGCCCCTTTTTTTTGTCTTCTCAGCTCTACATATGTGACTCATTTGAAAAAGTTCTTTGACCGAAACGTTTTGATCTGTCACTATCACACCATTTACGTGTTTTAGAGCCTGTAGATCACAGGTGTCAAACTGCTGGCCCTCCAGCTGTTGGGAAATTACAACTTTCATCATGCATTTGTATAATCTATAACAGTGGACATGATGGGAGTTGTAGTTTCCCAACAGCTGGAGGGCCGGCAGTTTGACACCTCTGCTGTAGATATACTTTGAATAAATGTCCATTATTTGCATTATACCCTTGGAGTGCTGTCAACTATCTGTGTTATGTCTTTGGGATACCTCTCCTATTTACACTAGCACCCTATCAACTTATTTACCTGTAGAGTGCCACCCAGGTAGCTGTGTAGGATAACTTTACTATGTGGTTCGGTACAATTGCAATGATATACATTTTATATACAGTGCCTTGCGAAAGTATTTGGCCCCCTTGAACTTTTCAACCTTTTGCCACATTTCAGGCTTCAAACATAGAGATTAGAGATGGGCGAATTGATTCTAACGAAGTGGACTTCGTTTAGAATTTCAGGAAAACTTCGGTTCTGAACGAAGTCGAAGTTTGGGGTGTTTCTCGGGAACGAAGCGTGTTTTTAATTGATAAAATGGCCGCATGCACATGGCGTTACATGGGGCAAAGAACTCTGGGAGGAAGAAGTGCATAGCCTGCATGACATGTGCAGAGGTGAAGCCAATCAGAGACCGGCGGGATTCTGTGACTTCACCGCACTATATAAGTCCGGACGTGACACTGGCAACTCACACTTCTCTCTTTGTGCCGTGCTGCAGTTGCAGCAGCCTAGATCTCACACAAAAGAAATTAGTTTTTAACAGCGATTTTTTGGGGGTTTAACAGCATTTATCAGAGACTGCTCCTCTTCCGTTATAATTTTGATTCAGCTTGTGGGGTATTGTAATTCAAGTCCACTGTGGGTCCATTTCTGCTGCATATACATTTTAATGCCATCTGGTCAGTTCTGGAGCACATTGAATATCCAAGGGTTGTCTAAGCCTGTTTTTGCTTTAGCATTCAGTAAAAGAAACTGCGTTTTTACAAGCCACATACCTGTTAATTTTTTGCTGCGGATTTCGTTAGCGCAATTTATATCCAAGGGTTAATTAAGCATGTTTGTGCTATTGTAGTCAGTAAAATAAACTGTGTTTTTAAACGCCAAACACGAGGAAATTTTTCCTGGTGATTTCTGTAGCATAGTTTATATCCGATTGTTAATTAAGCGTGTTTCTGCTTTTGTAGTCAGTAAAAGAAGCGGGGTTTTAACTCGCCACATACCAGTTAATTTTTTGCTGCTCATTTCTGTAGCGCAATTTATATCCAAGGGTTCATTAAGCGTGTTTGTGCTATTGTAGCCAGTAAAATAAACGGTGTTTTTAAACGCCAAAGACGAGGACATTTTTCCTGGTGATTTCTGAGGCATAATTTATATCCGAAGGTTAATTAAGCGTGTTTCTGTTTTTGTAGTCAGTAAGATACATGACGTTTTAACACGCCACATACCAGTTAATTGTTTGCTGCTGATTTATTTAGCGCCATTTATATCCAAGAACGATACAACTAATATACAGCGTCCCGTTTCAAATATAGGATGGCAAGCCAGTATAGGTTAAAACGTAGTATGTATTCTTTGTTATAGTAAATGTATAAAAAAAGAGATATTTTAGTCTCAAGATCGTACAGTGCAACAAACCACTAACCGTACTCCACAGCGTGCAGTCGGATATCCCTCCGGCAGAGACCGACGCGTTTCGGAGACGTGCACCTTATTCCAAGGGTTAATTAAGCGTGTTTGTGCTATTGTAGTCAGTAAAATATATGGCGTTTTAACACGCCACATACCAGTTAATTTTTTCCTGGTGATTTCTGTAGCGCAGTTTATATCCAAGGGTTACCCAAGCCTGCTAGTGTGGTTCATTTGGAGTCAAATACAGGGTCTGTATTTATCATATACAGATATCTTCATTAAACAGAGTCTGTAAATTTTTAAACAAACAGTATGTCAGACAGAGATGTGGCAGGCTCTTCACATGCGAGTGGCAGTGGCACAAACATTCCTGGAGCAGGCACAGGTCGCAGCATAGTAAGGGGACATCGCAGCAGGGGTCACTCGGTGAGGCCAGAACTGCCGGTGTCATATAGCGGCCGTGTGTTGACCAGCAACCCAAGGGTTCTTGGTTCGTTGGGTAGGTCATCCACTTGCTCCCAGATGACATCTGACAACCCCAGCCAAGAGTCGGTGGGAACGTCAGACAAAACCATTAGTTGGCATGGCCTGGGAACACCTCAGTAGCTCCTCAACCCGCCTCTGTCCCTTCCAGTTTCCTCAGCCAGAGATCTACTATGTGATCTGGGCTCAGCGCCACTATACAGCAAAGATGAACAATTTGAGGACAGTCAGCAGCTACTTGGCAGCGAAGAAGTAGGTCCAATATCCCCTGCTTCCTGCTGTAGGCGGCAAAGTATAGATGTGGAGAGTGGCATGGGAGGTCATGTTATGAGAGGTCAGCCTCTGCATACCAAGACCGTTGAGGAGGACAGCAGTGAAGATCCAACAATAATCGATGATGATGTAGTCGACCGCACTTGGGAGCCTGGTGAAGCAAGGGCTTCATCATCGTCAGAAGAAGAGGGCGTCAGCTTGCGCGTCAGGCAGTGGTGCAGCCAGCAAGTGGGTAGTGTGGCCATGAGTCAGCAGGGTAGCAGAAGTGCGAGGTCGGGAGCCAAATGGCCACGGGGTAGAAAACCCGCTTCGCAGGTCCAAGAAAGTAGCGGCAAAGGGGCTCAGTGAGGCAGCGGCGGTAGTAGTCACTCAGTGCGGAGCATTGGTGGTAAAATCAGCTGCTCGGCAGTGTGGCAGTTCTTTGCTAAGACGGAGGAGCCGAATATGGGTATATGTAGAATCTGTGGGCAGAAAGTGAAGCATGGCCAGGGAGCTAATGTTGACACCACAGCCCTACGTCAACACATGCAACATCACCATCCGGTGGCCTGGGAGAAACGTGGCTCAGATGTGGTGGTCCATCTAGTCACTTAGCAAGTTGTCCGGGAACCACAAGTATTGGATTTATATGCAGTGGTGACTATCTGTTATAGTTATCTTGGGCTCCTCTGTGGTAAAGCAGTACAGAACAAAAGTAACCAGATTACTGTTTTTGTCCTTCTTTATGATGTGCTGCTGGTTGTTTCAGGGGGCAATGCAACACCTGCTGGTCGGGTTGTCAGTCACCTGGGTACCACCAGTATTGGCCTTATATGTAGTGGTAATTGCTTATTATAGTTATCCTGGGCTCTCCTGCAGTATTTCAGTGCAGAACAAGAGTGACCAGATCATTCTTGGTCTCTCTTTATGATGGGCATACAGCTAAGATGGCGCCTCCTCTCCCCAGGGTTTCCCGCCACTCACCCGGGAATTTCTCCGTTCACAGTTAAGGCCTCTGTTCCCCTTTGGAGCTCGCAGGGACGTTGAGCCACGGACTCCGGGGCAGGTAGATGCCTCCTCTGTTCTTTACAAGCACTCCGGCTGTGTTCGCCGCAGCAGGCCGGATCCGAGGGATGATCGCGCGGAGGTGATGGCGCGTTCCCCGGATGGTGCCGAGATCGCTCTGCGTGGCGCGCGGGTCGTTGCAGTGTCGCGGCGGCTAATCACTTACATGCACGTCGCGGCTCCGGGAGGAAATTGTGGCCGGGCTGACAAGGAGATGGGTTGTGCGGGCAGATCTCTCGTCAGTCTGCGTCTCCTTCTGCGATGGCGGCGGCGGCCGCAGGCAAACTCCGGCGGGATGACGGATCCTCTCTCAGATGTCCGATTTCTCAATAGGTGGTCTAAGAGAGTGCCTGGATGGGCTTATTAGAGCCGTTATAGGTAAAGTTCCCTCAGAGCTCTCACACTACACGTCTAACACCATGCAGGCTCAGACCACGCCCCCGGTTGCTCAATTCTTTTGCGCAATTTACATCCAGGGGTTAATTAAGCGTTGTTCTGCTGCTGTGGTGACTAAAAGAAAACGTTTATTTCACCGCCAAAAAATACATTTTTCCTGTAGCATAATTCACAAGCGAAGGTTAATTACAAGTTTTACTCTTGTTGTGTAGCGTAAAAAACACGCCATTGTAACACGCTACAAAGCTCGTAGTTTTTGGTTGCTCAATTCTTTTGCGCAATTTACATCCAGGGGTTAATTAAGTGTTGTTCTGCTGCTGTGGTGACTAAAAGAAAACGTCTTTTTCACCGCCAAAAAATACATTTTTCCTGTAGCATAATTCAGAAGCGAAGGTCAATTACAAGTTTTACTCTTGTTGTGTAGCGTAAAAAACACGCCATTGTAACACGCTACAAAGCTCGTAGTTTTTGGTTGCTCAATTCTTTTGTGCAATTTACATCCAGGGGTTAATTAAGCGTTGTTCTGCTGCTGTGGTGACTAAAAGAAACCGTTTATTTCACCGCCAAAAAATACATTTTTCCTGTAGCATAATTCACAAGCGAAGGCTAATTACATGCTTTACTCTTGTTGTGTAGCGTAAAAAAACACGCCATTGTAACACGCTACAAAGCTCGTAGTTTTTAGTTGCTCAATTCTTTTGTGCAATTTACATCCAAGGGTTAACGAAGTATTTTTCTGCAGTTGTACTCAGTAAAAGAAACTGTGTTTTTCACCGCCACAGAAGAAATTCTGTAGCATAATTCATATCCGAAGGTTAATTAAGCCTGTTTGTGCTTTTATATTCAGTAAAATACACAGAGTTTTTAAACGGCACATACAAGTCAATTTTTCCTGCCCATTTGTGGAGTGCAATTTATATCCAAGGGTTACCCAAGCTTCTTAGTGGGTTCATTTGGAGTCAAATACAGGGTATGTATTTATCATATACAGATATCTTCATCAAACAGTGTCTGTACATTTTAGAACAAACAGTATGTCAGACAGAGAGGTGGCAGGCTCTTCACCTGCGAGTGGCAGAGGCACAAACATTCCAGGCCCAGGTCGCAGCACAGCAAGGGGATGTCGCAGCAGGGGTCACTCGGTGAGGCCACAACTGCCGCTGTCATCTAGCGGCCGTGTGTTGTTCAGCAACCCAATGGTTCTTGATTGGTTGACTAGGTCATCCACTTCCTCCCAGATGACATCTGACAACCCCAGCCAAGAGTCGGTGGGAACGTCAGACACAACCCTTAGTTGGCATGGCCTGGGAGCGGGTCAGCGGCCCTCACCTGTCCTCAACCCGCCTCTGTCCCATCCGGTTCCCTCAGCCAGAGATCTACTATGTGGTCTGGGCTCAGCGCCACTATATAGCGAGGATGAACAATTTGAGGAGGGCAGTCAGCAGCTACTTGGCAGCGAAGAAATGGGGCCAATATCCCCTGCTTCTTGCAGTAGGCGGCAAAGTATAGATGTTGAGAGTGGCATGGGAGGTCATGTTGTGAGGGGTCAGCCTCTGCATACCATGACCAGTGATGATGACAGCAGTGACGATGAAACACAAATAGATGATGATGTAGCCGACCGCACTTGGGAGCCAGGTGAGGCAAGGGCTTCATCATCGTCAGGAGAAGAGGGCGTCAGCTTGCGCGTCAGGCAGCAGCGCAGCCAGCAAGTGGGTTGTGTGGCCGTGAGTCAGCAGGATAGCAGCAGTGTGAGGTCGGGAGCCAAGCGGTCATGGGGTAAAAAACCCGCTTCGCAGGTCCAAGAAAGTAGCGGCACAGGGGCTCAGCGAGGCAGCGGCGGCAGTAGTCACTCAGTGCGGAGCGTTGGCAGTAAAATCAGCTACTCGGCGGTGTGGCAGTTCTTTGCTAAGACACCGGAGGAGCCGAATATGGGTATATGTAGAATCTGTAGGCAGAAAGTGAAGCGTGGCCAGGGAGCTAACGTTGGCACCACGGCCCTGCGTCAACACATGCAGCGTCACCATCCAGTGGCCTGGGAGAAACGTGGCTCAGATTTGGTGGTCCATCCTGCCGCCGCAGCAACAGCAGCAGCAGCGCCCAGTGGCACGCATGCCATTGCAGCCAGTCAAGGCTCCACCACCTCTGCAGAAGGGAGCTGTTTCTCTTTGACATCATCTCCCAGTCCAGATGCCTCTGCTCCTCGCTACTCATGGCGCCAGCAGTCGTTCAACAAGGCAATTGCAAAGAGACAACAGTATGCGTCCAACCATCTTAAGGTGCAGAAGCTGACCGTGCTCCTGTCCAAGTTGTTTGTACTGCAGTCCCTCCCTTTCCAAATGGTGGACTCTGCACTGTTCAGAGAACTAATGGCTCGTGCCGAGCCGAGGTGGAGAGTTCCCAGTTTCTTTTCCAAAAAGGCAGTACCAGCCCATCACAAATATGTAGAACAGAAGGTGGGCCAGTCCTTTAGCTTATCAGTTTGTTCAAAGGTGCATGGCAGCTCGGACGTGTGGAGCTGTAACTACGATCAGGGCCAGTACATGTCCTTTACGGCCCACTGGATGTATGTGCTTCCTGCCCAGCCACACCAACAACTTGGACAGGAGACTGCACTTTCTCCTCCACGTTGTCAAACTGCTGCTCCTGCGCCAATGTCCGCCTCCTTCTCCTCCACCACCACCACCATCTCAGCCTCCACAATTGCTGCTCCATCATACCACATGTTTAGGGCACAGTGGTGTCACGCAGTTCAACACCTGGCTTGCCTCGGCGAACGAAATCACACAGGGGAGGAACTGCTCCGCGTCATGCAGCAAGAAATCGATGTGTGATTTTTTCCGCGCCAACTGCAAATCGGAACCATGGTGACGTACAATGGGAATAACATGGTGTCCGCGCTGCATTGAGGTGTGATGGTCCTTGCTCCCTGAATGGTTCACGTGTTCATTCTGGTTGTGATAAGGTTAGTGAAGTCTTCCACCGATCTTCAGAAGACTCTGAAAATGGACAGGAAACTGTGCATGCACTTCATCCATTCCTACAAAGCCAGGCACACCCTCCTCGAGTTGCAGCGGCAGAACGGCCTCCCCCAACACACGCTGATATGCAATGTTTCCACCCGTTTGAATTCCAGCCTGCACATGTTGGACCGACTGTATGAACAGGGAAAGGTCATTAACGATTTTTTGATGATCCAGGCAGACAGGAGTACTCCCCTGTGTAACTTTGATATCAGACAGTGGCAGCTCATGCGTGACACCTGCCGTTTGCTGAGGCCATTCGAGGAGGCCACGTTATTTGTCAGTCGCCAGGACTACGGGATGAATAACGTCATTCTTTGCTTCATGTCCTGGAACAGATGCTGAAAAATCTGTCTGGTTAGGGGACTGGAGAAGTGGCGACTACATCTCGCGGCCACATGAGTCCGGAGGGAACTGAACTGGAGGAGGAGGAGGAGGACATTGGAGCAGAAGCATTGTCTGTCTCCACCCTATTGGACCCTCGCTACCGATCCAAAATGGGAGCCTATTTCCCAGATGCTGAGAGGGAGGACAAATTAAAATACTATAGAGAAATCCTCCGTAGTCAGTTGGCCGCTGCCTATGTGCAGCATGGTCCATCCTCTGACAGGTCTGACCGGGGGGGTTCCTCAGCGCTCACGTACCACTGCCGCAGCTGCTGTGGGAAGGTGGGGGTAGGAGCAGTAGCAGCTCCATCAGCAGCAACCTAAGACTGGAGTCACTGATGAGCAGCTTCCTTCACCTGCCTAGTGAGGAGGGCACTCGCCAGCAGCAGCAGCAGGACCTGGAGCAGACCCTGAACCAACAGGTGGTGGCCTACTTGGACAGCACTCTGCCACCCCAGTTAGAAGATCCGCTGGACTACTGGGCAGCCAAACTGGATGTGTGGCCGCAACTTGCCAAGTTTGCAGTGGAGAAGCTGTCCTGCCCGGCCAGTAATGTGCCATCAGAGCGGGTGTTCAGTGCGGCGGGGGCCATCATTACCCCAAGGAGAACCTGCTTGTCCATTGGAAATGTGGAACGACTGACTTTTTTCAAGATGAATCAGGCGTGGATCGGCCCGGATTTCCACACACCAATGCCTTAAGCATCAGATTACATCAGACATGATGCCTCACCAAAACTTTGAGAAATTAGTCTGGATTCAAACTACCTGCCTCAGCCACTATTCTGATGCCACCAACCGCCTGATGCCACATATCTGCTGACAGTTTCTCCATCTGCCTACCACCATCTTTACCAGGGACTGGTATTGCCACCCACCTCCACACTCTGTCATTGTGCCACTTTATGACCTCATGCTGCTGCTGCCGCTGCTGTTGCTGGTGCCGTGACCTCTACACTGTGTCATTGTGCCATTCTCTGACCTCATGCTGCTGCGGCTGTTGTTGCTACTGCGGTCACCTCCACACCCTGTCATTGTGCCACTGTCTGACCTAATGCTGCTGCTGTGGCTGCTGCCGTGACCTCCACACTCTGTCATTGTGCCACTCTGTGGCCTACTCCTGTTTTTGTGACCTCCAGAATGTCATTGTGCCACTGTATGACCTCATTCTCCTGCTGTGGATTCTGCCTTGACCTCCACATCCTGTCATTGTGCGTCTCTGTGGCCTATTCCTATTTGTGCCACCTCCACACTCTGTCATTGTGCCACTCTCTGACCTCATGCTGCTGCTGCTGTTGATGCTGTCGCCTCCCCACTCTGTCATTGTGCCACTGTCTGACCTCATGCTGCTGCTGTTGATGGCCTGACCTCAACACTGTGTCATTGTGCCACTGTCTGACCTCATGCTGCTGCTGTGGCTGCTGCCGTGACCTCCACACTCTGTCATTGTGCCACGGTCCCCCAAGCACCCCCAAGCACCGTGGCAGTATACAGTGGAGATGGAGGCAGGGAGTCCCTCAGAATCACTTGCGCACATGGCCCGCAGCATGCTCATTTGCCTGGCTAGTGACGGCCGAATAGTCACCATCCGGCAGAGGGATGACTTCTGGTTCTTCACCCTCTTGGACCCTCGCTACCTGTCCAAAATGGGAGCCTTTTTTCCAGCTGCTGAGAGGGAGGACAAACTCTAGTACTATAGAGAAATCCTCCATAGTCAGTTTGCTAACGTTCCGAAACCATTTTTGGCCAAGAAATTCTACCTCCATCAGCTTTATCATTAATACCTAAAAAAGTTCCAACGCTGTTTATTATGAAGTATAAATGTGGTAATTTGAATCCAGTTTCTGCGTGACACCAATTTGCTCAAATGCAGCGTATGGAATTGTAGGAGACCCTAACTACAGGGAATGTTTTAGGTGCTTATTTTGCATTCGGTGCAATTAGTGATGGAATTTAGTACAAAACTGGAATGGTGAAGCAAAAGCAAATGCTGCAAAACTGGCTTTGGATGAGCTTCTTCAGTATGAAGAATGTGAATCGTATGTCCAAAGTACAAACAGAAAAAAACGCCTCCGCCTCCTCCTTGAGCCTCGTCTGTCATATCCGTGTACCGTACATCTTGTCTCCGTCCTTTGACCCCGATCCTTGCCGGCTGTCCTGACCTTATGCTTGTCCCCGACTCCGAGTTTGCCTTACGATTTTGTACCTCGCTACACCTCGGCTGCTACCTCAAGCAAGTCACATTAGGGGTAACGACCTGGTAGACTCCCGCCACCGCAAGTCCATCCTGCTTTGCGGCGGGCTCTGGTGAAAACGGGGAGCTACTTAGATTCCACTCCCTGGCGTGGCTATTGCCATTGTCCCCTTACTGTATTGCGATCTGTGGCAGCTCCAGTAACCTACTACTGTGTTCTTTGACGCTATCGTAGGATCTTAGCCCTCAGCTTGTTTTTTTCCACCTGGCACTGCCATGACTTTAATAGACTGCATTCCCGCATCAGATTTTTAGTCAGTTTTGCCCCTGTAAGTGCCCAGGGAATTTTAGAGTGAAGCGATTCTAAGAGCGGCGGCATTGTAAACACAGCATTGTATGAAGACCAAACCAAGCTCCCTCTGCATATTTAAGCATGGCACAATGTTCTAAAGCAGCCAGGAAATAGCTGTTTTTGTAATTCGGGATGAAACGATTTTGTCGGAAAATTCGGCAAAGTCGGTGAATCGAATTTTTGAGAAATTCGCCCATCTCTAATAGAGATATAAAATTTTCATTTTTTTGTGAAGAATCAACAAGTGGGACACAATTGTGAAGTGGAATGAAATTTATTGAATATTTTAAACTTTTGTAAAAAATAGAAAACTGAAGAGTGGGGCGTGCAAAACTGTTCATCCCCCTTAAGTTAATACTTTGAAGCTCCACCTTTTGCTATGATTAAGCTGCAAGTCGCTTGGGGTATGTCTCTATCAGTTTTGTACATAGAGACTGAAATTCTTGCCCATTCTTCCTTGGAAAACAGCTGGAGCTCAGTGAGGTTGGGTGGAGAGCGTTTGTGGACAGCAGTTTTCAGCTCTTTCCACAGATTCTCGATTGGATTCAGGTCTGGACTTTGACTTTGCCATTCTAAAACCTGGATATGTTTATTTGTGAACCACTCCATTGTAGATTTTGCTTTATGTTTGGGATCATTGTCTTGTTGGAAGATAAATCTCCGTCCCAGCCTCAGGTCTTTTGCAGACTCCAACGGGTTTTCTTCCAGAATGGTTCTGTATTTGGCTCCATCCATCTTCCTATCAATTTTAACCATCTTCCCTGTCCCTGCTGAAAAAAAGTAGGCCCAAACCATGATGCTGCCACCACCATGTTTGACAGTGGGGATAGTGTGTTTAGGGTGATGAGCTGTGTTGATTTTATGCCAAACATATCGTTTTGCATTGTGGTCAAAAAGTTTGATTTTGGTTTCATCTGACCAGAGCACCTTCTTCCACATGTTTGGTGTCTCCCAGGTGGCTTGTGGAAAACTTTAAACAAGACTTTTTATGGATATATCTGAGAAATGGCTTTCTTCTTGCCACTCTTCCATAAAGGCCAGATTTGTGCAGTGTACGACTGATTGCTATCCTATGGACAGACTCTCCCACCTCAGTTGTAGATCTCTGCAGTTCATCCAGAGTGATCATAGGCCTCTTGGCTGCATATCTAATCAGTCTTCTCCTTGTTTGAGATAAAAGTTTAGAGGGACGGTCGGGTCTTTGTAGATTTGCAGTGGTCTGATCCTCCTTCCATTTCAATATGATCACCTGCACAGTGCTCCTTGGGATGTTTAAAGTTTGGGAAATCTTTTTGTATTCAAATCCGGCTTTAAACTTCTTCACAACAGTATTACAGACCTGCCTGGTGTGATCCTTGGTCTTCATGATTCTCTCTGAGCTTTAAATAGAACCCTGAGACTATCACAGAGCAGGTGCATTTATATGGAGACTTGATTACACACAGGTGGATTATATTAATCATCATCAGTCATTTAGGACAACATTGGATCATTCAGAGATCCTCACTGAACTTCTGGAGTGAGTTTGCTGCACCGAAAGTAAAGGGGCTGAATAATTTTGCACGCCCCACTTTTCAGTTATTTGTTTTTTACAAAAGTTTAAAATATCCAATAAATTTCATTCCACTTCACAATTGTGTCCCACTTGTTGTTGATTCTTCACAAAAAAATTAAAATTTTATATCTTCATGTTTGAAGCCTGAAATGTGGCAAAAGGTTGAAAAGTTCAAAGGGGCCGAATGCTCTCGCAAGGCACCGTAGTTTTTTTTAATGTTTTATTACTTTTACACAATAGAAATGCATTTATTAAAAAATTGCATTTTTATGTTGTCCTATTCTGACAGCCATAACTTTTTCATTTTTCTGTATATGGAGCTGATTATGGGCTTGTTTTTGCAGACTGAGTTGACGTTTTTATTGGTACCACTATGGGGTACATATGACGCTTTGATCACTTTTTATTAAGGTTTTTGTGAGGCATTTTGAACAAAATAAAGCAATCATGGTAGTGTTTTTTATTTTTATATTTTACAGCGTTCACTTTGCGGTATAAGTGACATGCTAGCTTTACTCAGCAGGTTGATACAATTACAGCGTTACCCAATTTGTATATTGTTTATGTTTTACTGGTTTTACCTAATAAAAACACTTTTATTCAAAAAGAAAAACACATTTTTGCATCACCTTAGTCTAAACTTTTTTATTTTTCTGTGTACGAAGCTGTATTTTTGCAAGATGAGTTGACGTTTTATTGGTATCATTTTTGCGGGGACAAGTCTTTTTAACCGCTTTTAAATCCATTTATTGGAAGGCAGGTAGAAGAAAATAATGCAATCCTAGTAGTGATTTTATTGTTATTTTTAACAGCACTTACCGTGCATTATCCGTGACAAGTTAGTTTTACTCTCTGAGTTGAGAAAATTATGGTGATGCCCAATTTATATAGTTTTTTTTTTGTGGAAGCACTTTTTTTAAAGTATTTTTATTGTGTAAAACAATATTTATGCATCACTATCTTCTGATGGCCATAACTTTTTTATTTTTCTGTATACAGAGATGTGTAAGGTTTTTTTTTTTTTTCCTGTGGGAATGAACTGACACTTTAATTGGCACCATTTTGGTGTTTATACAAGTTTTTTATTGCCTTTTATTCCATTTCATGTGCTGTGGGATGAACAAAATTTGCAATTCTGTGACTGTTTTTTTTTTTTTTACGACATTCGCTGTGTGGGTTAATTAACATGACATATTTATAGGGTGGGTCGTTAAGCACACGGCGATACCAAATATGGGTACATTATTTATTTTTGATCTTTTTTGGGGCAATTGGCATTTGTAAAGGGGAAAAGGGCGGTGTACGTGTTTTTATTTTTCGCGTTTGTGTTACACTTTTTTTAACTTTTTAACTTTTTTAACTTTTCTACATAGGGGATTTGTATCAGCAATCTTCAGATCATTAATACAAAGGAGACCTGCACACAGCATTGCGTCTGTGTACTGGTCTCCGTGGCGACTGCCAATCATCATGTCCACAATGCATTGCGGGCATGGTGAAGTCACCAGAAAGCCCGGATGCTTTAGTAAAGCATCCGAGCTGTCATTTAGGAGACCAGTGAGCGGCGCTGAGCGGCGCTTACTGCGCCGATCGCAGGCAGGAGTAGCTCATTCCTCTTGCCTGCAACTTCACCATCGCGACCATGATAGGTCGCAACAGCGAAAGGTTAATCAACCCGGTTGATGCGGCATGATGCCAGTGGTAATATACTGCTGGTCCCATGCCGCAATCTTGCGAGCTCCGCTTGTGAGCTCGCAAGATCGCCATGATGTACCCATATGTCAATTTGCAAGAATCCCTACCTGACCTTGACTTATGGGTATGTCAAATGTCAGTAAGAGGTTAAAGAATCAGGTGTGTGCTATCAGTGCTGTGACAAAGAACCGCCACAGATTAGAAACGCGTAGCCATGAGAACGTACCCTTCATTAACCTTTTGTTTCATATAACTCCACAACAAAGCAGAGTTTTAAGTACTCTGGAGTTTTGGTGTATTAGGAAATATGGAAGTCCTTCAAGGTTGCAGACGGTCAACCAACTCCGAGCGCCATAACCAGCAGTGGAACGGATTGGGAGCACATTCACATGGATGCGGTGAGCTTTCTTTTATTATACATATGAGCATACAGCTAGGAATGGCAGAGCTAATATGCCAATCACGGCTGTTAAAAAACCCACAGTCTAAACAGTAAGTGTGAGTTTGAAGCTTACTGTGAGAACACCCCCTTAACCAACTCGATTGCCCTTCTGTGCGCCTGCTCCAACTCAGCTATGTTCTTCTTATACACTGCCACCCTAAACTGTACATCATATTACGAAGCCTTACAATGATTTGCTGAGAGGCTAAATTATGTTTTTCTCATAAGCATCTATGCCTCTTTTAGTGCAATCCATGATTTTATTTGCCTTAACAGCAGCTGCATAGCACTGGTCTCTAAATTTAAGACTAATATCCACAAAATTCCCCAAGTATTTTTCAGATGTAATTTTACTAAATATTAGTACTAAATCTAGTACATAATTGTGAAATGTTATTCCTTGGTCTACGTAGGTGCTTATACATTTATCCAGACTAAATATTATTTTTTTTCGGCGTCAATTACCTTACAGAGATTTGTGTCATCTGCAAATTTTGAAATTTTACTCTGTAAGCCATCTGCAGTTAAGCATAAATATATAAAAGGAAAAGGGACAGGTACTGACCTCAGTATATTAGACTTATTACTTCTTGCACCATCTTAAAACCTTTACTCAGACTTCTGATTCATAGTGCCCTAGACGGTAATAGTGCGCCAGATGTTAATAGTGGCCCAATTTGTGTCACATATAGTAAGGGCTTGGCCCCAAGGCAAGGGTTTGTGGATGGATGTAAACCAACTGTCAACCCTTAGTATGGACCCATAGAATGGACATCTATGGATTTTCCGCCAGACGGATTTATAGACCGCCGGTGATCCAAAAAAGATTGAACATGTTCATTCTTCCGCCCGTTTTTTGGGTAGAATATGAACAAGTCAATGCAAAGGGGGAGGGCTTTTCTCCGCAAACAGCGGAGAAAAGCCGCCCTTCTCCCCCCGCTGTGGCGATGTGCACGGCCAAAAAATCAAAGCAAATACCAGTCGGATATTCTGACCGGTATTTGCTTTCAGCCGTGGAGATATGCCCAATAGTACCTCTTTTTTTCCCTTAGAAGCTCCACACAGTGGAGAACATCAGCGGCTTTCATTAAGCCGCTGATGTCGTGTGCACCCAATGTCTCACAGGTTGGGGACTTGAACCAGCCTGTGGCTGGTGAGAGTAAATGATGGTTAAGTGGTTCTCTGCACTTCCACCATTTATAACTGCATCTGCCACCTCAGGATGCATATGAAGTTGAAAGTAGTATTTCCACAGGCCACTGTCCAAAAAATCGGGTTTAAATTTGGTTGCCTTTGAAAATTAGTGGTTGCATGCAAATTAATCAGATGATGGTGGAGAGTTACTGCCCCTTAGGAGTTCCTGTCACTGTGTATGTATTAAATAATGTGCTGCTGAGCTAATAGACTGTCGTTGAGTAGAGACTGCAAACTAGCAAATTCTTACCCACACTTTCTTGTAAATGCTCTTGTAGGGGGACATGTCTGAAAACTGTCTTGGTCTAAGATTTTTTTTGTTGCCCATAGCAACCAATCAGAGCGCCCTTTTCATTTTTTCGGAGGTCTATATGAAATGAAAGGGGAACGCTGATTGGTTGCTATGGGCAACAAGAAAAGTCTTAGACCAAGACAGTTTTCAGACATGTTCTCCATAATGTTTAGAGACAATGGTGACACACTTGCAATCAGTATCCATAAGTAACTGAACTTCTTTAGTAGTGGTAGACAGCCAACAGCACAACTACAACAACAGGTAATGTATTTGAAGTCTCATTATCCTCCAGCTCCACAGAAGCAGGACTTGTAATATGGTGAACCAGAACTTCTTTGGCAGCACACCAATGAAATGGGAGTCTTTCCGTCCACTTATTGTTTTTCCATGGTCCTCCACTGAAACACACACAGGCAGTAAGTTTCCCTGACAGTGGGCAGCTTTTCCTCAGTAAATATCTCTATGGTTTCTTTTGCTATCTTGGCTGGGGCCAAACCATCTGTATTTTTCACTCTCTGGAGGCAGCTAACATATTTCTTCTTTCCCAGGCTTTTGTCTTCCTCTCTCTTTTTCTCTGCATTCCAGAAGGTGTGATGGTTGACCTAGCCCTACATGCTCTGGACTGCTGGAGGAGCAGCCATGACATACACTGTCTGCACTATGATAGACAGGAATTGACCCAAACTGGTTGAGCGTCACCACATGGAAGTGGTAACTGAAAGGTCAAGACATGAATTCAGGTGCGGAAGCTACATTATTATTATTATTATTATTACTACTTATTTTAGAGCGCCATTGATTCCAGGGCACTGTACATTCAAGGGGAGTTACAAACATAACAAATGTTGAACAAATACAATGGTGACGAAAAATGAAAATGAGCTGATACAGAGAGGAAAGAGGACCCTGCCCGTGAGGGCTTACAATCTACAAGGAAGGAGGGGAGAGACAGAAGGTGTGGGGCAGACATATTTGTGGGCCGGTGTATGGGTGGTGGGGTTAGTGTAGGTTATAAGCTATCCTTAAGAGATGGGTTTTCAGGTTGCTTTTGAAACTGGTGAAAGTTGGGGAGAGTCTGATGTTTTGGGTTAAGGAGTTCCAGAGAATGGGTGAAGCACGAGTGAAGTCTTGGAGATGGTTGTGTGAGGAGCTGATGAGAGGGGAGTAGAGGAGAAGGTCCTGTGAGGAGCGGAGATTGCATGAGGGGAGATATCTGGAGATTAGAGCAGAGATGTATGGAGGAGAGAGGTTATGGAGAGCCTTGTAGGTCATGGTTAGTAACTTGAACTGAATTCGCTGGGCAATGGGTAGCCAGTGATGGGATTGACAGCGGGGAGAGGCAGAGGAGTAGCGGGGAGAGAGGGGGATAAGACGGGCAGCAGAGTTGAGTATGGTTTGAAGGGGAGTGAGAGTGCGGGATGGGAGGCCACAGAGAATGGTGTTACAGTAGTCTAGACGAGAGATGACAAGGGCGTGGACTGGCATTTTTGTGGTGTCATAGGTAAGGAATGGGCGGATGCGTGACATATTTTTTCTGGTGGAGTCAGCAGGCAGAGGTGAGGGTTTGGATATGTGGTTTGAAGGATAGAGAGGAGTCCAAGGTTATCCCAAGGCAGCGGACTTGTGGGACCGGTGAGAGAGTGTAGCCATTAACAGTGATAGAGAGATCAGGTGGAGGGATGGAGTGGGACGGTGGGAAGATGATGAATCCGGTTTTCTCCACATTTAATTTTAGGAGGCGGGAGGAGAAGAAGGAGGATGTGGACGACAGGCAGTCTGGGATATGGGAGAGTAGAGAGGTGACATCTGAGCCAGAGATGTAAAGTTGGGTGTCATCAGCATACAGGTGGTATTGAAAGCCGTGTGAGGCTATGAGCTGACTCAGACCAAGAGTGTAGATAGAGAAGATTAGTGGGCCCAGGACTAACCCCTGGGGGACACCAACAGAGAGCGGTAGGAGGAGGTGGTGCAAGAGTGAGAGACACTGAATGTCCGTTGAGAGAGGTATGAGGAGATCCAGGAGAGGGCCAAGTCAGTGATGCCGAGGGCGGAGAGGATGTGTAGCAGGATGGAGTGGTCAACAGTGTCAAAGGCAGAGGACAAGTCTAAGAGGAGGAGCACAGAATAGTGGCGTGAGGCTTTAGCAGTTACTAGGTTATTGGTGACCTTAGTTAGGGCAGTTTCAGTGGAGTGGTGGGGTCGGAAGCCGGATTGGAGTGGGTCAAGGAGAGAGTTGGAGGAGAGGTGGGAGGACAGTTGAAGGTAGACATGCTGTTCCAGGAGTTTGGACGCAAAAGGAAGCAATGAGATGGGAGGATAGTTGGACAGTGAGGAGGGGTCTACATGTAGATCTAGAAAAGCTAAACAGATTATGTACCATGGTATCATTGCACAGAATGTTAACTCAGCTTTTTCAATACTTTTCAATGGCCTTTGTTCACAGTCAAAAGCAGATAACACAAAAAGTTGTGATATCACGGCTAGCTCAACTCTCCTACTGTATATCCATAACCTAAGTATGCACATAACCCCAAGAGGCTAGCTTCTTTGTAATTCAGTATTGTCGCTTCCTGTGAGGACCATTAAATGTGTGTACTATGTATATTGCTGAATCCACTAAGCTCTATATCCCTCTAAGGCAGACCTGGACATTGTAGGCCTGCGGGCCACGTCCTTCTAACTAGCTCTGACTGGCCCGCCGCCATATACTGAGGACTAAATGTATTTGCGTCTTCGGACGTACTTACAATTGCAGGCTTCTGCTCCGCAAAGTACTCCAGTAAGCCGCAAGCAGGCTTGTGGTTCACTGGAGTGCATAACACTGCCTGCGCGGCCTGATGACTTCACGCTGCCTTTTTTATTTTTAATTAGCTTTATCTACCTGCTGTGGGACCTATAACCTACCTATATATCAACTGGTGGACCTATAACCTGCTGGGGGACATATAACCTGCCTATATACCTACTGGGGGACCTATAACCTGCCTATATACCTGCTGGGGTACCTATAACCTACCTACATACCTGCTGGGGGACCTATAAACTACCTATATACCAAATGGGGGACCTATAACCTACCTATATACCAAATTGGGGAACTATAACCTACCTATATTTTATAGCTATATACCTATATTATATACCTATATATTATATACAAAATGGGGGACCTATAACCTACCTATATACCTACTGGGGGACCTATAACCTGCCTATATACCTACTGGGGGACACATAACCTACCTATATACCCACTGGGGTACCTATAACCTACCTATATACCTGCTGGGGGACCGGACCTATAAACTGCCTATATACCTACTGGGGGACCTATAAACTACCTATATACCTAATGGGGGACCTCTAGTCTACCTATATACCTATTGGGGCACCTATAACCTGCCTATATACTCGCTGGGGGATCTATAACCTGCCTATATACCTACTGGGAGACATATAACATATATACCTATCTACTGGGGGACATATAATTTACTGGAGGACCCTATTACCTATACTGGTGGGACCAATAACTTAATGGAGGACCCTATTACCTATATTGGGGCACATATAACTTATTGGGGACCCTATTACCTATACTGGGGGACATATAACTTACTGGGGCACCCTATTACCTATACTGGGGGACATATAACTTACTATGTTGTGAAGCCAGTTTTTAAGGCCTCAAGTCAATTGATAAGAGCTTAGCAATCAATTGGGGACTAAAGTCAGTCTTAAGCCGGTTGTTAAGGCCTCAAGTCGACTCCGGGGTCTATAGTATATAGGTATTGGGTAGAATCAAGTTAAATATACACTCACTGGCCACTTTATTAGGTACACCATGCTAGTAACGGGTTGGACCCCCTTTTGCCTTCAGAACTGCCTCAATTCTTCGTGGCATAGATTCAACAAGGTGCTGGAAGCATTCCTCATGTTCAAGAAACCAGTCTGAGATGATTCCAGCTTTATGACATGGCGCATTATCCTGCTGAAAGTAGCCATCAGATGTTGGGTACATTGTGGTCATAAAGGGATGGACATGGTCAGCAACAATACTCAGGTAGGCTGTGGCGTTGCAACGATGCTCAATTGGTACCAAGGGGCCCAAAGAGTGCCAAGAAAATATTCCCCACACCATGACACCACCACCACCAGCCTGAACCGTTGATACAAGGCAGGATGGATCCATGCTTTCATGTTGTTGACGCCAAATTCTGACCCTTCCATCCGAATGTCGCAGCAGAAATCGAGACTCATCAGACCAGGCAATGTTTTCCAATCTTCTACTGTCCAATTTCGATGAGCTTGGGCAAATTGGAGCCTCAGTTTCCTGTTCTTAGCTGAAAGGAGTGGCACCCGGTGTGGTCTTCTGCTGCTGTAGCCCATCTGCCTCAAAGTTCGCCGTACTGTGCGTTCAGAGATGCTTTTTTCTGCCTACCTTGGTTGTAACGGGTGGCTATTTGAGTCACAGTTGTCTTTCTATCAGCTCGAACCAGTCTGCCCATTCTCCTTTTGACCTCTGGCATCAACAAGGCATTTTCCGCCCACAGACTGCCGCTACTGGATGTTTTTTCTTTTTTCGGACCATTCTCTGTAAACCCTAGAGATGGTTGTGCGTGAAAATCCCAGGAGATCAGCAGTTTCTGAAATACTCAGACCAGCCCTTCTGGCACCAACAACCATGCCACGTTCAAAGGCACTCAAATCACCTTTCTTCCCCATAATGATGCTCGGTTTGAACTGCAGGAGATTGTCTTGACCATGTCTACATGCCTAAATGCACTGAGTTGCCGCCATGTGATTGGCTGATTAGAAATTAAGTGTTAACGAGCAGTTGGACAGGTGTACCTAATAAAGTGGCCGGTGAGTGTATTAGTCTGGCCCTCTAAAACCATTCCAATTTCTCATATGGCCCCATGGGTAAATGAATTGCCCACCCCTGCTCTAAGGAGTAAAGTATATGTGTGCTGAGAAAATCAATTTAATTGTACATGGCTCCTTTGTGGCATGGCTACAAGGGTCGCAGCAGTAACACTTGTGACTGGGCCCCTGGGCTGGGGTGACTCACAGACTTCCCATACCACACAGCTGCATTGTGGAATGATATGTGGCGGAATTATTCAGTCAGTATATGGTAATGATATGTGGTGTTATTATTCAGTCACTATGTGGTTGTGATATTTGGTCATGGTGTGCGTTATTTGGTCTAATATTGACCTTGGATTCTGGATTTGGGAAGCAATTTTCTTTGGTAAATGTATTACCATTATTTAGTTTTTTTTATACTTAGAACTTATTTACATAAAATGTACCAGTTTATACCTGGTGTCCTGCTGCAATTATGACTTTAAAATCACTACATGGGTTAGAACTCAGCACCATTCCTATTTTGAATGGCAATGAAATAAGCACAAGTTTTATATCTTTTGCCAGAGACCTGGATGCTGCCATGGACCCTTACATCATTCACAATAACAGGTGAGCAGGCTGAACTACTTTCATGATTGATAGTCCTGCTGCAATTTGGTGAAGGAGATTCAGAAGTCGCAGTGCTCCATCTTGATTACAGGTTAGTGTGATGATGTCATCAAAGTAGTCTGTATAAGTTGAGGCAAGACTGGGTGGGCACCATGCAGCTAGTGAAGGTTGGGAGGCAGAGTGGACCCCTAAAATTAACTCCTCTAGTGGGTCTTATGCACCCCAGTTGGACACTGTATGTAAGACATTGTTCATATATTGGGGGCTATACTGTAAATTTATTTGAACATGGGCATGACCTATACTTTGTCTTCTGAGGAAGTTACTAAGTAGAAAGGAAATCTTTGACAGTAAAGCTATTGTGTATACTTGTCTATTATATTTGAATGGTGCATTGTTTTAGAAGATTGTAACAAGGGTTTGTACTTGAAAAGTTGCAATCATTTTAATTAAACATGCCAATGTGTTCATTGCTTGGTTAGGACTGTTGGTTGGCATTCAAACCATCTGCTTGAAAATGCTATTGTTCTCTCACTAATGGCCATGTTAGGAACATCAGGCCACATGGCAATAACTACAGCTTGGAAGTGATCTGTATAATATATAGCCTTAAGGTTTGGCATGCCTTATGACTCTTTCTCAAGAGAATATTTTAAACAATGTAAGTAGTGTTCAGAATTTCTCCTAAATCTATGTAGGACTACTTGAGATGAATTTCA
Organism: Phyllomedusa bahiana; assembly: GCA_025379985.1. Lineage (NCBI taxonomy): Eukaryota > Metazoa > Chordata > Amphibia > Anura > Hylidae > Phyllomedusa > Phyllomedusa bahiana. The sequence continues at coordinate 23,121 of JAODAL010043673.1, forward strand.
AGAATTGTGATAAATCTACACTATATTTGACAGACTTGCTTTAATGTTTTGTATGTGGAAAATTCACAGATAACTGGGAGTAAATTGCTTTAACTCCTTAACGACCGCCCATCGACTTAGACGGCGGGCATTTCAGGTCGTTCGTCTGCAGCGACGTCTTTAGTCGTCACTGCAGACATCGGAGTTTGCAGCGGCCGGCGCCGCAATTGTGCTGGGATCGGGGTTGTGCTACACAGCCCTGATCCCAGAGCATCTCCTGCAGGCACCGGGGAGCGGCGGAAACCTCCGCAACCCGATGCTTTAACCCTTTGATTGCGGCGGTGCTTTATCGCAGTGCAATCAAAGGGATCCCCTGCTCGTCGGGTGATCGGAACACCCGGTGACCCGACAGAGCTCAGGGACCGGCTACACAGACCGCTCTGGGGACCTAGCGTGGCCCCAGAGCGGTCTGTGTAAGAAGCCAGTGATTAGGACGCACTGTGTGCTGTCCTAATCACTGCCTGTGTCAGACTGACACAGATTAGCATGTATTAGCATATATGAATATGCTAATATATTAGTAAGTGTAAAAAAAAAAAAATGTAAAACAGTTCTCCCTTCATGGGAGTAAAAAAAAAGTACAAAAAACCCCATAAAAAGTGTTAAAAAAAAAAAAAAAAAATAATAATAAAATAAAAATAAATATTTAATTAAAAATAATTGTGCATAAATTACACACACAAAAAAACCTACACATATTTGGTATCCACACGACCGTAATAACCTGTAGAATTAATCTAACAAGTTATTACGTGTGAAATGTGAATGGTGTAAAAAAAAATTAAAAAAACAAAAACATTTTTAAAAAAAAAAAAATACTGCAATTATCTATAAGTGAACTTAAACTATTCCCCATAAAGTACAACTCGTCTCAAATAAAACGAGGCCTCATCCAACTGCGTCATTGAAAAAATAAAAAAGTTACAACTGTTGAAACGCATGGAGGCAAAAGCGAAACAAATGTTCTGGTCATTAACTACTTTTCAGGCGTTCGGCTTAAGGGATTAAGGGGCTTAACTAGAGGGAATACATCAGTTTTACAATGGTCCAATGACCACACTGCCACACATTGGATCACCAGAATTTATGCTCTGCACCGGGACATCACTGTTTGTTAATCCTATACTATGCAATAATGTGCATTATTTATTAGCTTTATCAAAGTGTTTGCACTTACACTTATTGCATTATTCCTGTACCATAATATTAATTATGACTAAGGATGAGCGAATCGATTCTAACGAAGTGGAATTCATTTAGAATTTCAGGGAAAATTCGATTGTGAATGAAGCTGAAGTTCAGGGAGATTCGCGGTAACGAATCTAAAATGGCTGTGAGCACATGGCGTGACATGGGGCAAAGAACATGTGCAGACATGTGCAGACATGAAGCCAATCAGCGGCCAGCCAGCTTCTGTGATGTCACACCCCTATAAATATGGCAGCCATCTTAAATTCTGCCACTTGTCACTTTGTCTCTTATGCAATAGCATCTGTATGTAACAGCACTAGATTGCACTATGTGCAAAATACTTTCTATTTTTCAGCTACTGGGGTGAAAAACCTTCACAGGTGTGTGTCATATACACACCTGTTCCTGAACTAGCGTTGTTTATTTTGAGATGACATCTGACAACCCCAGCCTCCAGAGTCGGTGGGTTTGTCAGACACAACCCTTAGTTGGCATGGCCCGGGGGCAGGTCAGAGGCCCTCATCTATTCTCAACCCTCTGTCCCGTTCAGTTTCCTCAGCCAGAGAACTACTATATGCAGTGGGCTCTGCACCACTATACAGCGAGGACGAACTATTTGAGGACAGTCAGCAGCTACTTGACAGCAAAGAGGTAGGCGGAAGAAAGAGTGATAAAAGGCAACTCTTCAATGCCACTATCTAAATCCAAGTTTACAATATAACTGTAGATCACTGGAGTAAACTATAAAAATTAACCTTTAATAATGTAGTTAAAAAAAAAAAAAAGGCAAAGATACAGGAGAAAAGGGAAAGGGGAGGCAAAGCACATCTACTACTAAAATATAGGGATAGATATAGGCCAAGAGAATTGAACTGACCCTAAAAAATCCCTATACACTGGATGCCTAATGGTGGGGAAAATGCAGGGACGCGTCCCCGATAAGGACGAACCCGCCCCAGGAACCTAACTAAAATACCCTAATACACCCTAATAGTGACCGTGTAAAAAAGTGATACTAAAAAACAAAAAGACCCGGACGCGTTTTCTTTCTAAAGGGTTTTTATATGAGATTTCCCTCAGGGTCCGAAACATATTTATGGAAGATCCCACTGATTATATCAGTACAATATCTCATTAACAAGTAGACAAGCCTCACAGATGTATGCCAAAAGTAATGTCAGTTTAGTATATAAATAGTAGATAATTTTTCAAATAGATACAAAACACACGCTTGTGGCACTCTAAGGGGCTTGCCATAAATCCTAGTCTCAGATATTGGATTGGGTTTACATTTTTAGGGAAGTATTTTTGATAGCGAATAATAACCACCCCGTACCTTACTTATATCCAAATCATAAGAGGCAATCCTGTTAATGTCAAAAATGGCATGCTTGCTGCTTACATATATCTAGGAGGACGTACTGGTTCTATGTCCCCCATATATATATCAACAGATCTGCAAAAAAATGTACCAATAGAGAAATATATCAGCTCATTCTCACCAGAAACGTGAAAAGCAAGTGCTTCGCTAGTGAGTCTAAGTTTTTGAATCTTAGTACTCACTTGGTTATAGTGGAGACAAGTTTCTGTCTTCCACTGACATTGCTCACATGTTGAGATGTCCGGCGTCTCTTGTCAGATAGTACGCATGCGCGCAATTTGTACTGAATCTAGCATCTGGGCTCCAAGACACGCCCTCAGCTCTGACGTGGATGAGGGAGTGTAAGATTACACGCTTCAGATTACAACTTTTAGGTTTAAATGAACAATGGGATTTACGGCTTGAAATGATAAGATACCTGGATAGATATGACCGTGGAGTCAATACATGTACAGGCTATACTCTAATCACATAGCAAAAGAAAAATATATAGAAACACAGATGTATTAATATAGATGATATTCGCTGGAAAAACAGGGAGAGTTGAAATCACCTATTTCTTAACATACAAATTCTGTACATAAGGGGCCATAAAAGAAAGAGGGAGGGGGGGAGTTTAGGATGGGGCCATCTACAAGCACGTTATTGGTTGGAGAGAGAGGTATCCTTTAGAACAACAGGGGGTCCCATTACAAATAGTAGGTAAAATACAGAGAAAGGAGTTAATGAAATAAATATGCTAATCAATTTCAAAGTGGGCATATAGTTTATTTTAAAGCAGCTAAAAGTTAAGATGCTCATTCAAACCCAAAGGATATACTGTATTTAGTCTATGAATCATTTGGTTGGCTTGAAGAACCTTTCCCTGTCAATGTCACCCCCCCGCGGTGATTGGTGTAAAACTCAATGCTAAAATTTTTGTCCGTACATTTACCCCTATGGATTCTTTAAATTTTGTTTTGCCACGGGTATCTCTTTTGTTCCTGATGTCCCCGATGCCCCGGGATTTTGTTTCCAGGGCCTGATATTTTCCCCACTATTCCAAGAGGGATGAGAGTGGCCTTGTAGATCACATTTGAGGATTACAGTTGATAAATCCCCAATCCAAAAAATTGTTTTTAAAAATGCTAAAAAAAATTTTAGTAGGGTTTTCATTTACGGCTTTACAGTGGCCACATTTAAAGCAACCCTTGGGGGTTTTCTTTTGGCCTGATTCGATTTTATTCAAGGCATGAGTGATGTGTGCGTTTCTCCCAAAATTTTTTCCCTTCTAAAAAGTTATTTGGGCATTGGCGAAAACCTCAAAAACAATCTTATCCATTTTCTCAGGACCAAAAGTAAATTGTCTAAATTAGATTGTGTGGTTCCTTTGTCTCAACCCAAAAATTGAGAACGATTTGTGATAGTGCATTTTTATCTTCTTTGATGTTTTTTTAGGATAAACCCCCCTTTTGGAACTTTTTTAAAAAACAGGGCCTTTTTATAATATTCCAAGAATTGGAGCAATTTTCCTTTTGTTTAAGAACTGGCCCTTTTTGGGTCCCCCTTTTTAGAGGTAGGGGTGCAAATTTCCAGCTTAGGAGACTGTTAGCGGGTGTGGGGTTTTCCATACACGGTCGTTGACAACTCACCAGATATTTCTCTTCTTATTTCCACATCTAAGAAGGGTAGACTTTTTTCACTCCATTGCGAGGTAAACCTTAAACCAATAGAGTTTTGGTTCAAAGCAGAGACCCAATTGGTAAATGAGTCCCCTGGACCCGCCCATAGGACAAAAATGTCATCAATATAATGGGACCAGAGTACAATGTTAGACTGGGCTAGGATGTCAGATTCGTCACAAGAGACAATGGTCGCCTCCCACCAGCCCAGGAGCAGATTCGCATAAGTTGGCGCGCAAGGATTACCCAGTATTTTCTCTCGATGAGAGGATCACAATTCCAGGCACATAATGACTTTATTCTAAGGCTAATGGAATTTGTCCTGACAAGAAACTTTTTCTTGTTCAATAGTCGCGTGTACCACCAGCTCAGGGGCACCACAATGGGTAATCCTTGCGAAACATTTCAATGAATACCGACATAATATCTGTGATTTACGTTGGTGTGTACTTGAACAAATGAACATCTCAGATATATGCCAAAATAAAACTAGGTTACTACAGAGGGAGGCGTATTGGATTGCAACAATGGACACAATTGCACCAAAGGGGTTAAATGAGTCTTTGAGTCTACATTGCTATTTGTAATTTATGCACTATATAAAATATACTCCTATACCTTTTTCATGTCCTCTAAGCTTGAGACATTTATATTGTTTTTAACAGTGATGTTAGTATATTGTTTTTAGTATAGATAACATGACATGCACACCTGTGTAATCATGGTCAGTGAATAAAGAGGATGACGTGCCTTTACAACGCATGCTTGAGAAAGGAAGGCGTGCCTTCGGAAACCTCGCGTCATTGCATGGCGGCACTGGGCTTGCAACTCTGCATGATCGGCTCCTACTAGTCTACTATGGGACTATCACTCACCTCCTAAACAGTAGAAGCTATACAGCTAAGTACTGCCACGTTTTCATATGTTTTTTCATTGCCTAAGGTGTTCGTCATAGAACTATGTCTTTTATGCACCAATTTATAAAAATGAAGTAAAGTTCAATGTTTTGTCCATACAGCCTATGTGTACGTTTTTGATTTATATAGGGGAGTCTAAGCAAGGTACTCCTAACGGCTGGGACTATAACGTGTGCACTGCTAATTTACGGCATTGTTTGCAATTATTGGATAAAGCGAGAAAGTTCCCAAAAAGTAAAATGGTGGTATGTGGGGATTATAACATAGTCATTGATAAACAATTGGATAAATCGACTGGCGGATCTCACTATTCCCCAGATCTTAAAGACCTTTTAGCGCGGGAAGGTATGCATGACCCCTGGCGATACTTACACGCCGATGAAAAAGACTTCACCTTTTACTCCCACTCCAAAAATACCCACTCAAGAATCGACTATTTCCTGGTAGACAGAGGAGCTCTTCAGAATATTCTTAATGCAGAAATAGGGACCGCTTCATGGTCGGATCACGCACCTGTATTCTTAACCCTCGCAGACAAAACTCCTGTCCCACTATATAGATCCTGGAAAATCAATCACTTTTTACTCAAATCTCCTAAGATAGTAGAAGAAATTTAATCGGCAATCTCGGACTATTTTGCACTTAACACCCCATCTGCTCCATCAGCAGAAGCCCTATGGTGCGCTCATAAAGCGGTAATTCGAGGCATTCGTATACGAATATCAGCAAGAGAAAAGCGCAAAAGGGAAAGTATATTAAAATACTCAAATTTAAAGGGAAAATGAATCCCTAGAAAAAAAATTTTAAAATTAAAACCCTCCCCAAAAAATAAAGAGAATTAACAATTGAAGGAAATAAATTCAATTTATAATCAAAAATTCAAAGCTCTTTGCCCCAAAAACTTAAGGAATTTTATTTCAAGGAGATCGCCATCAAAGTTTTTAGCTAATAGATTTAAAAAACCTACAAGCAAAATCTGGATCCCCCATATCAAAAACCTGACAATTCTAAAAATTTATAATCCCGCTCATAGAAAATTGCCTTTGAAAAGTATCTATGATCTATACAATCTAAAAGAGCCCCATCTACCCCCAAAGGCCTAAAACATGACTAAATTTTCCTTTTTAGGTAAAACACATTTACCACTTTGACGCAGCCCCCCTTGTTATGGAAGCCCCAATAGAAATTAAAATAATTTTCCAACATAAAGGACCCAAACTTAATAAAGCCCCGGGCCCCGGACGGTTTAAAGATACTATAAACTTTTTTCTGCTACTTCGCCCCAAACCTTGCACTATTTTAAAGAGATAAAAAACAAAGGATCTGCCCCCAAGAAATGCTATGCACAAACGGTTTCCTTTTCCGAAGAGGGCAAATCCCCGATCAAGTTTCTAATTACAGCCCTTATCGTATTCATAGTTTCTAGTTTCATAGTTTGTAAGGCCGAAAAAAACGGACGCCATCAAGTTCAGCCTGTTGTGCTAAGGGGGTTGATCCTGGGAAGGCAAAAAACCCAATGGGTAGAACCCAATTGTCCTTTTTTAGGGAAAATTCCTTCCCGCTCCAATTGGCAATCGGAAAAAACCCGGGATCAAGACCCCCTCTCAGAATCCTAGGAAATTTTTAATTGTTATTTATTATGCCCCAAAAAAAAATGCACCCAAAACCCTTTGAACTGTGTTTTTTGTTATTCGCCAAAATCCTTGCTAACACTTATAATATTCTCCCGCATTTGATCAAAAAAAGATAAAGGGGTTTTTTATTACGGCCCGCCGGGCGAGGATGGAATAAGAAGGTATAGAGTGATCCAAAGATTACCCTTGATAAAACCCCCCCTCTTTTCTACTATATTGGCGCAGAACGGCCTTGAGACTAAATTTGGGTTTTCCCTAAAGAGGTCTTAAAGAAATTTGGTTTCCCACTGGCCTATTTTAAAAAGCTTATTAATTTTTTCCTCCCCTGGAAAAAGTTTAAAAATCTGGTTTTCTGTCGTCGGCCTTCTCTATATCTAATGGTACTCGCCAGGGATGCCCACTTTCCCCTCATTTTTTATGTGTAGGGAAACCCTTTTTAAAATTTGATTAACAATTACGTAATTCAGGAATTCTCTTTAGGGGAATGATAAAACGTTGTTCGGATGTATTTTAATCAGTGTCAAGACCCTGAAAATTCCCTTCAACCCCTTCTGCAGATTCTAGCTCTTTTTTTTTGTTTACTACAAATTTTAAAAAAAGACTAAACCCACTGTCCAACCATAATATCATCCGACAGAAACCTATACTAAACAATTGGATTTTTGGTCTAAAACTCTCTTTTACCTATTTAGGTGTGAAAATTACTCCCTCTCTAGAATTTACAATCACAAGTAATATGGGATACTATTGATACTTTAAACGAGGAAGTGAACCGTTTTCTCAAAATAGGTTATCTTGTTAGCAGGATAAATATCTCCAAAATGTTTTCCCTCCCTAGGTTCCTCTAGTTAGTTCTCTTCCATTCTTTTTTCCAAAATGTAAAGCTAAATCCAATCTTTTTTAAAAATTTATTTGGGACTCTAAAAAACCCAGATGTAGAACAACACTTATTCCTCAGCATCAAAGAGGGAGGGCTGTCTGTACCCAATTGAATTATAAATTTTTGCCCCCGTGCTTGAACCCCTACATTATTTTTGGCCAAACCCAATAAAAATCACTAGTTCAGATTGAAAATACTCGACCTTTCCTCACACGGTTAAAAAACCCTCTTGATGCAGTTTATGAATCTTAAAACATAAAGTTCCCCCCTTTCCCCTCTCTTCAAAATTTTTCAAGCCTGGAAAAATTTGTAAAAAACCTATGAATGGATATATTTTCAAAAAAAAGGTACACTTTCCTTACTTCATTGGCGACCCCAAAATCTTTGTTAGACAAATGGGGGGAAGGGGGTATTTTCTCTGCAAGTTTTATTGATAAAAAAGGGGGCTCAAACCTTTTTTTGAATTAATGACAATTAAACCCTGGATCGCATAATTTTTAAAAATATTTACAAGTCCGACATGTACCGATTTGGGGCCGGGCCTTTAAGAAAACTAAACCGTTCTGCTTTATCTAACCTCTTAAAAAACAAAAAGGTTTTGAAAGAGGCCCCATGTTACATAAATCATTATTAAACTCTAAACCAAACGCTTTGGGGGGGGGAAAAAGATTTTCTTTTCCCCTTTTTATATTCGAGAGTGGATAAGGCTAGCACTCTTCCCTTAAACATCCAAGTGCATTAACCATTTAGAAAAATGAAAAAAATCCCCCTAAGTGGTTCTCCCCCCTGCCCCCAAAGGCCATTTCAACCCCCAGGGTCGGCCCCTTTTTTGGAGGGTGTGGCTTTATTGGAACGTTGCATAGTGGTGGGCTGCCCTATTGTTTCATCTCTTTGGGCCCAAGTTGAGGATTTAATATCTAACTTACTTTCAATTAGGACTAATCTCACCCCGGCCCTAGCTTTATTAGACATTAATCTTGAAGATTTCCCGTTCACTATGAGAACAGTTCTTTTTCATATCCTAGTAGCTACAAGGTTAACTATTGCTAACCACTGGAAATCATTAAATACTCTGTCCATCAAAGAAATCATAAATAGAGTCAATAACCAATTTAAATGCACAGCTGCTCTTGTGGTCCCCCCCCCCCCCATAGGGTCCCTAAAATTAAAGAGAAATGGGAAATCTGGACGGACTCATCCCTTTATGACCCCTCATAAACCCCATCTTTAGTCCATACCACTCATGCTGACTTACGACTATCTCTATTATACCGCCAATCTTACAAGAATGTCATTTAAATTTGCATGTCTCACGCTATGTATGGTTTTATCTTCATACTCAATCTACGGTATTAGGTTTCGAGAATTTCTGTAACCTTATTCAATGGAAATTTACCTATGGCAATGTTTGTATGTTTCCTTGTTTATGTTTGGTAATCAACACCATGGTTGCATGATTTGATATAACTTCAAAATTTTCAATAAATGCTTCATGTTTTAAAAAAAAAAAAAAGAATTGAGCAACCAAGAACTACAAGCTTTGTAGATTGTTACAATGGCGTGTTTTTTACGATACACAACAAGAGTAAAACTTGTAATTAACCTTCGCTTGTGAATTATGCTACAGGAAAAATTTTTTTTTTTGGTGGTGAATAAACGTTTTATTTTAGTCACCACAGCAGCAGAACAACACTTAATTAACCCCTGGATGTAAATTGCGCAAAAGAATTGAGCAACCCAAAACTACGAGCTTTGTAACGTGTTACAATGGCGTGTTTTTTACGCTACACAACAAGAGTAAAACTTGTAATTAACCTTCGCTTGTGAATTTTCCTTCAGGAAATATTTATTTTTTGGCGGTGAAATAAACATTTTATTTTATTCACCACAGCAGCAGAACAACGCTTAATTAACCCCTGGATGTAAATTGCGCAAAAAAATGAGCAACCCAAAAATATACGAGCTTTTGTAGCGTGTACAATGGCGTGTTTTTTTTACGCTACAACAAGAGGAAACTTGTAATTACCTTGCTTGTGAATTATGCTACGGGAAAAATTATTTTTGGCGGTGAAATAAACTTTTTCTTTTAGCACCAGAGCCCCCAAAAAACGCTTAAAAAAACCCGGATGAAAAATTGCACAAAAGAATTAGCCCCCAAAAAATTTAAGGGGTATTTGTATTTAAAAACGCTGTTTCTTTAAAGAAAAAACATTAACGGCTTAGATCCCCCTTTGGCTATTCAATGTGGGGAAATAGCATTAAAATGTATATGCAGCTGCACTGGACACACACTGGACTTTTAGATCCCAAAACCCCACCAAAATCAGAAATCGAACGTTAAGAAAAAGCAGTCTCTGAGACAAGATGAACACCCCCAAAAATCGCTGTATAAAAATGAGTTCTTTAGTATCAGCTACCATAAGCAGCCGCGGCAGCACCTTCCCTAATCAGTACAGTTGTTGCATCAACAAATGAAGCATGCGGCACAGGTGGGTATATTGGGAATAATGGGTGACTTTAATTACCCAGATATTGACTAGGGTCACGGTTTTGCTTCAAATGCAAAGGGGAGGAAGTTCCTCAATCTGTTACAGGATAATTTTATGGGACAGTTTGTGGAAGATCCCACTAGAAGTGATGCTCTGTTGGATCTGGTGATTTATAATAAACGACCAATATTTTTCGTGCTATTTATTGTACCACTTTCAATCTGTACTACATTGGATGTACATGGCATAAAAAACAAAAAGTTGAATTAAAATTTTTTCCCCGGGGCCACCAAACATTTTTATGAAAAGGGACT